>JAPMOR010015793.1:1719561-1821357 GCA_026543865.1 Argiope aurantia
AATTTGAATATATAAAAATTATTTCAGTATTTTTTTGTGTAAATTTGTATATATAAGAATTATTTCAGTATTTTTTGTTTTATTTTTATATTTATTTATTTATTTGTAATAATTCTGTCGAATTTATTGTGATGTGTGAAGTTCATATAGTATCTGAATATTGAAATTGTGCAATTTCAAGGTTGGAGTATGTTACGTAAGCATATTGCCCCGCCTCTCACTTGTGACGCCCTCAAGCGGTATATGTGAAAAACTATCAGTGTTATAAACTCATCGATGTAGCAGCAACGCCGAAAGGCAAAGCTCAAAGGAACTCCCGAAAGCGGAGAAACAATAAAATATTTTAAATTCTAAAAAGGGCCGTCATCATTGTTGAACCTCTCCACCTGTCTCTTCGAATTTAGCAGTCATTTTTCTCAGACCATTTGTGATTGTTGGACGACCCGATTGTATGGATTTTAATGTTCGAAACTTCCTGATGGCTGTAATTGCATAGTTCTTATAAAAAAGCTTCAAGAGCAGAACGTGATCCTTTATAGTCAGAGTCATGGGGAAGCATTCAGGCAAAGAGTTGGGGCTTCGCATTTTTATGGCAGCTATGTCTGTGGTGCACATGTCACGTATTAATAATTCGCATATCTCCAGAAAATGTAAAGCCCGAAAGTGCCATCTATCGGCATATTTTGGAACTACTTTTTTTTTCTTTCGCCAAACAAATTCCATTGCCTCACGATTGTTCTATATCAAGTCATTCCGACCAGTAGTTTTAAAATTATCTATTTTTGAAATCGTAACTTTAATTATAATCACCCTGTATTTCAGAAGGAAAAAGTGTTCTTTACTGAAATAGTTTAATTTTATATGGATCGTAAAAGAAGTTCGAAAAGAAAAAGATTATACGATCGTAAAAGGAATTTCATCAAAAGCGTCAGTAACTCCTAATTTCTCTTCAGCTGTTCGATGCTGAAACTGCAGCATTAGAAAAAACAACTACGGAACAACAAGCAGTTTGTTGAGGAGAGAGGAACGTAACAGTTGTCGGAGTTCCACAAGGTGTCAAGTGTCAAAATACATCTGTACTTTTAATTTTCAACTGTCTTTTTCGTTTAAGCAATTATTAAATTGGAAAACAAATTCGAAATTTCTAAAGAGAGTTGTTTGCTCAACAAAATATTAGCCTTTGATAAAAATTTTAACTACTGAAAAGCAGGAATTTCAAAGAAATTGTTGATGTGGAGTGAAATTGGAGATTTTTGAAGATGCAGTACCATATACCTAGATAAATGAATACACTAGAGTAAACATTTTCAGAATAAGTGTAATTTAAGGATTACAGAGTCCCTGATAAAGTCCGAAATTTGCTCAGTGTTGCAGTTTATACGTGCGTAGGTTCGAATTATAACTGAGTCGAGATTCGCATCGATTGTGCTCAGATCTTTGGAAAGCTTGAAAATTCCTGAAGACTTGATTGTATAGCTTTTGGTCTTTTGAGAGAACTTTGAATAAATGAACCATATTCTATTAATTGTAAAAATTCATTGCGAATTTAGGGTAATTTTTCAAATAATAATTGAAACTTTTTTATATGATCCAAAGCAAGTTTAATTTTGAGATCAATGTGTGAGATTTTCCGATATACTTAAAAACGAGTGTCAATCCATCTTAAAAGAGTTTAAATACCATATTGTCTTTTTTTTAAAGTTTATTCATTGAAGCTAATTTGTTTGCGTTCTTTTTGTGAACGCGTTGTTTATATAACATTTGTTTATATAACTGTGTGTATATGATCTTGTAAACAGGCTTAACTAACTGTCGTATTTCTGTATCTTCAAATAAATGAATATTATTATTTTCTCGTGTATGAAGTATAGCGAAAGTACCATAATCGAAAAAAAAAATTCGATCTCGAGATTTTGAAACTCTCCTCGTTTTTGACCTCCTTGAGTTCGAAAAACACATTTTTGAAATTATATCTGTCTACGACAAAAATACTTCTAAAACGCTTTGAGCTAGACATATGAAATTTGGTATGTGGTCATTACACCCAATTTGATGATCTCTACCAAATTTTGACTAAAATTCGTTTAGAGGAAATTTGCTTGCTCTTCTATTATAAGTTAACACGATAACTATAAAACGAAGAGAGCTAGATGGATAAAATTCGGTGTATAGACCTTCTATAATGTAGACATCTATCAAATTTTGAGCCAAATTCAAAATGAGGTTGTCTTTCTGTCGGACTCTACTTTGAGAAGGATGTAAATGCGAGAACTCAAAAATGAAATGACTTAAACATATCAAATTGGGTAAGTGACTCCAATTGTCATTCTGGGTCAAATGTCGGTTTCAGTTGGCTGGAATTAAACATCAATTGATCGTCGTTCGAAAGCAAGTTTCGGGGAGAGCTCTAATAAAAGGAGAAGTTACCTACTTTGGTTCATACTTTGGAAGATGGAAGCTCTCATTTCAAAAGTTTCTTTTGAATTAATGAAATTTTGGCGTGATCATTTCTGATAGTGTTCGAGTACAAAAAAGGTTTTTACAACATCTTTCAATTCAAAGAATTATCTTTTTAATAATATAATTTTTTGCCCCACATTTTTTTTAAATCTTTGTTTAAAAAACATTTGAAACGTATTTTACAACAAAGTATTGAATGGCTGAACTAAAACTCAAATCGCTTTTATTGTTGTTATTAATATTTCATCTGGGCTTTTTGTCCTTTTTTGATGAAGAAGAAACGGTTTGTTTTTCCATAAATAGATAGACTTCTATTTAAAATATGCTTTTAATATACTTTTTGAAACTTATATTTCCAATTAAAGTTTAACTTCATTAAATATGCAGCAGTAAAATTTTTATAAAGTGTGTCCATTCCTAAATCCTGTTAATCTTTAACGTAATAAATAATTGGATGTATAAGAATATATTAAGGAATATTAGAATAAGAGGTATAAGATAAGAATAAATGTTAATAAAATGAATTAATATTAGATAAGAATACACATGAACAGTGCTGACCGATTCTATTTTCTGTTCTTCAAGAAAGTTTTTGTATTACTTGAAGCTTAAATACTTCCGTTTTTCCAGTTCCCATTTTCGATGCCTGAAAATGACATTGACAATAAACGGAATGGTATTCTGATTTTCAAATAATAGTAAGTGTTACATGTCTATCGAAGGGGAAGTTTGAATAGGGTCTTTTGAGTAAGCGATCAACAACATGCTAAATAAATTTTAGCAATCATAAATCCGGAAATAAATATAAAAATGTACTAAATGGGTCGCCGCTTTCATGAATATTTTTTCTTATACGACAAAGAAATAATGCTTTCTAATGTGTATTAGCATTTGTGTAATAATGACAATATAAAACGCAATACGAAATCCTGGCTAAACAGAATTATACTATTTTATTTTTATTGCTTGTATGACATAAGAGAGTCGGAAACATCGAACAGATTAATGTGCATTTTATAAGGATTTTTTTTTCATAATATTGGGCTCAATGTGCGCTTTTTTACTAAATGAAGAAGCAAAATAATTTGTAATTTTTCCTTCCTATCATATACAGTCTTTGAGATAGGAATGCTAACTCTGATATTTGCCAACATCTGGCATTACAACTGATCATCATGCAGCGCTGATCGCTTTACTATACCTAAACGCTAAGTGTGTGGCAATAGTTGTCGCCGTTTTCAAGTTCATGTGGGATAGAAGGACTTTAGTGGACATTGTGTATAGGATTAAGGCAATTTAATTTCATTAAATTCTTTCTTCTGTCTAGTCTTTTTAGAATTGAATTATGAAAATTCTTATATGGTTAGATATTATTGTCATAATTGTTATTAAAAAATGGGAAATTTTCTTCTTAGGATTTAAAAATTTATACATCTTGTTTCAAATTCAGTTTCAAAGTTAAAACTGTTTTCAAAGTTAAAATTATTACAATTTCATCTTTGGTAATTCGAATGTTCTTCTCTAATGCCCCCAAATCTATTAATATTAAAATAGTATCTATATTTTTATTTCAGTAAATATGAAGGCAAAGTTAAAACTTGTTTTCAATCGTTACACACGAAAGTATCTTATGTCCTCGATCGTAAGTGAATGCCCCCATTAATGCAAAATGTATTCAATAATATATAATAAATAAATCTTCCAACTTTTCTTAAAAAATGAAACATGTTACATATTATTTATATGATTTATTTTGAAATTTTACTGTATCTTTATTGCATTATAATAGCTTCTTCATTAAGAATCAAATTTATTAAAATTTTTAAATGCTAATTATTGCTTTATTCAAGTCACTTATTAGATATTTATTGATTTATATTAAAATTGGTAATACTGAAAATAAATTAATGTTGTTTTGTTTCGGTCTCGTTAGCTTCAAATTCGTCATGTTCAGTCGCATTAAAGTGAAATAAGTGAACTCACACCAAATTATTCATATCATGCTTAAACATACCAGAAATTTTATTTTAAATGAACAGCAATAAATGCACTGTAGTATGATGTTTAAGTTTTATGAATTGAAAAATAAGGTAATCTCACTTACAGTGTTTGCTTCTAGAGAATGCCCAGAATAAACTTTTATAGAGTACGCCTCGTCATACCAAAACAAACAAATGTTATCCGGTCTTCTGAAGCTGACACAAAATACCTGGAATTGGGGCTAAAGAGAGAAATTTCGGCATGCATTAAAGGGAATAAATATAAAATGAAATAATCTATTAAGCAACTGTAACATAACGACACAGTTTAATTCGGTTTGAACAAAAAATAGTCTAGATGTAAATAAATATTTAGATAATCATATCCGATTAAAAAAACATTGCAAGAATAATTTAAATTTTCACTACTGTTATTTACAAAATATAAAGATGAGAAAACGTCTCCAAAAGAAACTGCAGACTTGCAGAGTTCAAAAATTTGAAGTCACATGATCGGATAATGACTCTGCCAAAATTAGATTTTATCTACCTACACTGACGATTTCAGACTTCAATGATCATTGACTGATCTTTCTCTGGTTAAAATAATCCAAAGTTCGCAAATTTCAAAGAGTGTAATGCAATCTTCAAAGACTGCTGAATGGTCTTACTTCTCTGGTGAGGATTCAAGCCGAAGAACCGTTGTAATTCTTACTCGAAAGAATTTGTTTCAACAGGACCTCAGGCCGGCTTTCTTTCCCTCGCGAGAATCAATGACGCAAATAAAACAAATCTATAATATTCCTTCCAGGAAGATCGCCGACTGAATGTTTTAAAAAACATTCGTCCATCACGGCAAAGTGTTCTCCTCTCCCCCAAATCCCACTATTCTTTCCCAAATTTTGGCAGCAAAACAATAATAAAAATTGCTTCACCGACATGAACAAGCTTCGGTCTCACTGCAGCGAGAAGATATCGCCTATCTATAGCCCTTTTGAAAAAATTGAAAACGGAGCTTTTCCGTCTTTAAACGGGACCCCATAAGTTTCGTAACAAAGCTGGCCAAGGATTTTTTCCCCTTTGCTTCAGCAATGAATGATTTCATCACAGCTCCGGCAAATGGAACAAATTTGGAACAACTCCCTTGGAACAAATTTTTCTGAAGGCAAAGAAGGAAAACTTTCCCTTTCATACACATGACAAACTGCATGTAGAGGGAAATTTTTCTAACATATAAAATAAGTCAGGAAAATATAATTTCGTGAAATAACTACAGACGAACAAATATTTGTTTACAGACAATATTTACATGCGATGAGAATTTTTATGTCATACCAGTCGCCTCCGATGACCAGCTGATTCACTGAGTATTAGTTATATTTTTCAGGTAATTTTTTTATAACACCATTTTTACGATTCCATCCAATTACCAAACATTTAAGTCGTGTTATTTAAATTGTCTTAGTTAAGTTTTGTTTACCGTGTACATGAACTTTTCTAATGAAGACAGTTTCATAACATTACAAAGCTATTGAAAGTGTAAATATCAAATTCATTTATTTTCTAAATTTCGCGATATTGTAACTTCACTTTTTTTAATTAGTCATGTAAATTATACAGATATTCAAAGGAATTCTTTATTAGCTTTCAACAATGAAAGAAAATCGCGCGATTAAGTATTTGATGAAACAATGGAAACTTTTTTAATTGAAAGGTAAAAGTAAAATATATTGTTGAAAATTTAGCAAGAAAATATTTTTAAAAATTTCTGAAATTCTGAATTGGCATGATTATTAAATTGTTATCGTTAAAAAATAATATTTCAAATTTTAAAACAGCCTAAAACTTATTTTTGTGCAATAATATTTTTGGAAATTATCGGGGGGAAACGCAAAAATTCTGCTTAATTTTTAATTAAAATTTCAAAAAAAAAATCGCTCCGAGATACACATTTTCACCTTCTAAAGTTTACATGTGCCAGATTTGATAGTTGTATGTCAAACGGTCTGGCCTATAGAGTGCCAACACACGCATACATTCATCTTTATTAATAGTACATATTGACAAGGAAAGAGGATTTAAAGAGAAAGCTTCTCTTGAGCCCTGCAGGAATCGTTCTATTTGTTCAAAGTTAAAACCGGCTAAGGCAATCAGCATTTTTATAATCCTTTCCTGCCTGGTGGACAACCGTATATTTGAAAGGTTGAAGAGAGAACGACTATCTAATTAACAGGGGATTGTGTCCAGCATCTGTTTTCAGCCACTTTATCGGATTATGGTCAGTCCCGCTTGTGAAATTTTGAGCTTCTAAATAATACTTCAACATTTTTTTTACAACACAGATTATACATGTACACTCGCTTTCGGTGGTGCTGCATTTTCGTTCCGTCTCCAAGAAATTTTACCGAAGAAAAGGATCGGATGTTGTACATTCTTTGAATCGCGGTGTGACACTGCAACTCCTACTCCGATATCAAATGTGTCTTTCTGTATGATGAATTCAGTTTATAATCTGGATAGTACTATCCAGAGTTCAGTTCATAATCTTTTGAGTTTCCTTTCTGGATCTACGAATGCTTGGTTGTATTATTTGCTGCATAGAATGATTTTTCTTTTTGAAGTGTTTGTTTAAGGAGCTGCGACAATTCAAAATATTTTCACGTTATGTCCATAACACCCTGCTGAACCTAAGAAGGCTCTAATTTGGGTCTTCGTTATAGAGTCAGGAAAATCTATTATTGTCTTGAATTTCGCTTCTGCAATGTCGTTAGTCTACTACGACCAATGTGCCCTAAACACTTTGTGTGATCCTGGACGATTTTGCACTTAGTGTTTGATAATTAAATTTACCATGAATATTCTTTCTAGTAAATTCCCTATTGCACTGTAAATGATCATTTCAGTTGTTAGAGTAAAGAGCCATATCGACCAAATAGGGGATGGCGTAATCCTCAGTTTTCTAAGACTTGGGCCATTAATTTGCTGAAAAAGTGCGGTGTTGACTAGCCTGAAAGACATTCTTAAAAGGGATATATATCTCAAGGTAAGTTGCTGCTAAACGCTATGCTCGTTTACTTAGTGGCATCTTTTTATGAGATCAACCGTGGCGCTAAATTTAACAGCTGAGACTCGTTTTTCAGCGTTTGGCAAAGATAAATGGTTGGTTGGGATTTAATAGCGCAACAGCCAGGTTTGGCTAAACTGCGCCACCAATCAAATGGTAAAACTGCAATGTATTTTAAAATCTATTTAAATTTAATATCAATCATAAATGACATGGTATCAGATCTCTAGAAAACTACAAGCTAGTTAAAATAATAAAGAGGTAAAACGAACAAAGGTTTAAAATATTAAAAATTCCAAAATGCAAATGAAAAAATAATGTGAAAAGATAAAAGGGATAAGAAAATTATTGCAACCTTTTCACATAATGCTTCTTTAAATACCTGTCATAGACAGGAACATTTAATGTGGGATAAAATGCTTTAAAATTAACCCATCAAACTGGACTGTCTTTTAATTTTTTCTTAAGGGTACGTTTATCAATAAATATGGGGTTTGTAAAGGCCGGTGGGGGTGGATTTTGCTGTTCAACCGTTGTGGTGTCTTCGATGGTTTTATTCGAATCATAATCTCTGACATATTTCACTATAGATGACCTGATATCATTATCAATATCTTTAGAACAATCATCTGTTGGTACATGTTTGGAAACAACAGAAACTGGTGCCCAACTGATTTCATGTAAGTTGGTGTTTATTTAACTTATTTGTAGAAGATGTATTAATTTTCATATTAGCCGAAATTGCAACATGCAAAGGCGAGGTTGCCCAAAATTTAGACGTCTGCTCTTTGACTCTGGTGTTCAGTTGCAGACTTAGATCATTTTTGGATTTCTTTTTCTTTCTAACAACTTGAAAATCAGGTGAATTATGTGAAGTTGTAGCATCACCACAAACTGGAACCGGCGTATGTTTAATTTGAGTTACCAATGGTTCAGACAAATTAGAAAAAGTGTGTATTTTAGGGCTCGTAAGAGGTTTTTCTAAAATAATAATATCTTTTGGTATGCTTGTAGAGTTTGGTTGTTTAACATTAGTTTGAGCGACAGAAGTTCTTGCAGGAGAGTTTGGGATTTAATCAGTTTCCGAGCTTCGGTATTAGACAGGTGTTGGCGTCAATAAGTCAGCAGAACGCTCCACCTACTAATTTTGTAGTGCTAATAAGTGGTGAAATTATATATCCTTTTAGTGTGTGTTGTGAGTGTTGAGAAAAAAGCAATAGAGATACAGTCCAAGAGTTTGTGTTTCACTTATATGTGATTGAGTTTTCTAAAAAACTGAGTTATCGTGGGTCAAAACAACAGCTGTTTTCTTATTTCTTTTATTTTGGCGCTAATTACTCCTTTTTCAAATTGCCAAGCTAAATAATTCCTAGAATATGACGTGTGTGCTCCCTCACAATTCACGCATCTTTCTGTAGAGATACATTCAGACTTATGACCAACTTCAGCACAAAGGCCGCAGGTTAATGTCCCGCGGCAAGTCGTTTACGAATGCCCGAAACGTTAACATTTAAAACCACGAACCAGATTGGACATTTATGGTCTAACAAAGAGGCGCATATAACACGCTTTAATAAATTCTGGTAATACGGGAGAATCAAAGGTTAGAATTAAATGCTTAGTATTTATGGGGTGACCATCACACCATATGGATATGCACCTTACATGGCTCACTCCCTACGTTTGCAATTCTTTAGAAATTTCTTCTAATAGAACATTTAGCAATTTTCCACAAGAGATAACTCCTTTGGAAGAATTCAGTGAAGCCTGAGGGGAGACATTAACTGGTATGTTTCCCAAAAGATTTTAGTTTCACAATTTGTTGTGATTGCTTTCGAGATTGTACTTTTGGCCAACAAATCATCAGGTCGCAGTTTGTTAGTACTTTTCACCTCGCCAACATTGTTAGCGAAGTTTTTCCAACCAGAAAGGGCGATACGGAATAAAATGTTTCATTCGTAATGGAAGATCTTTTAATAAAGAAAATGATTGGAAAATTTACTTTTGTTGAAGGGATAAAAAATGCGATTTGTAGCCCACTTACGGAAGCAGATTTACGTTTGCCCATACGACATTGTTTATAATTCAGGTTTGATGGTATCACCAACCACGGAGTCCAACAAGGGAAGACATCCACCGGTTCTGGATATTATCAACTTCAGCGTTTACCTCAGTGCTAACCGGAACCTATATGCTCAGTCACCCCCGGGGACAGTGACCCCTTCGCTTGATACCTAGCAAACCAACCACTCAGGTGGCTACCAGCCGATTGATACACGGGGGACCACAGTGTACCACCCGTCTAATGGGTCGCCAAGCACGGCCAACACGTGGGGGTTTATGGATGCCCATGAGATGCAAGAAGCAAACAGAACGACGATATCTTCTCATGGAGAGCTCCCTCGCTTGCCGTCAAGAAAATGAAGAACGACAGCAGAAAGCAGCAGAGTGAGGGAAGGAGAATCTCGAAGGCAGACCAGATCAATAGAGTACCTCGGGGTCGTGAAGCCCGTCACACCTAAAATAGATGTGCCCTTGATTGGTTTGGCAAAGCTAAATATTATGTGCTATCGACAGAATACAGTCGCCTATAATCGATAATCGGTCGTGAGTTTTTAACAGGTGCTTCTACTAAAATCATTGGTAAGGCATAATCGGATTGAGTAACTTCTTTAATTTCCGAATCAAGCATGCGTTCGACTTCCGATTTAAAATTTCAGTTCAGTATTACAATGTGCGGTAAGGTTTAGAATGATTGGTTTTTTATCAACTCAACATCGTATTCAACCAAGTTGACGTATATTCGCATCATGTTTCTTTAGTGTCGAAATCTGATAATTTCGCTCCACGGCAAACCTACGTTATTAGATTCTGCAGCATTCGCGATTTTCATCTATTCTATCTCATACTCTCGCTTGATTTCAGAGCTTGAGCTTCTCGTTATACTGTTAATTCTTCGGTTTCGCGCTGTGCTTTTAATTCAGCGGATGCAGCTTCGCATTGTTGGATGCCGACCTCTAAGTTACTCCGAGCAACTCCTCTTCAAAATGTGAGGATTCCTGAATACTTTTTATAAATGACTATCACTATCGGTAAATCTAATTTCATTTTTCGTTTCATAGGCTAACGCCATTAAAAAATTTACCTTACGGTTTCTAGCCAATATACCTGTAATTCAAACTACGCAATAAACTTGAAACTAATTTCAAAAATGCAAAAATACTCAGTAAAAAAATCAGTAAATTAGAAAATAACTTTTTACTTAAATTGCACTGATGCCAAATTCTAAAATAAATAACTTTCTATTTGCAATGCTTAACATATAAGCATCAAACAGATAAAATAAATACCATTGGCATTTTTAGCCTCACGAACTTTGAACTTTCTATACAGAGAAATATACTATTCTAAAATTTATGCAAAGTAAATAGAATTCTTTAACTCAATTATTTTCAAAATTTTGTCTGTTTATAGAAATACTTTAAGTGTTTAAGCTTAAATCCACTTTAATTTGGCACACATTCAAAATTTCAAATGTATATTCAATATTATGTAAAAATACACTTCCAGAGATAGAAAAATTAAGCTTACTGTAGCATAATACTGCAAATGATGTTTGCCCAATCTGGTGAGGTTCATGTTTAAAGAGCATATTCACGCACATTAACACCTCTGAACTCAAAAATTTTCGAAGCTTGTACTTCCACTAGCCTTTAAATTAAAGCGTTGTTGCATCCCACTTTATCTGGATGTCGGATACTGGATATCGACGGTATAAAATTGGGCTGCATCTAGATTAATCACTTCTGGAGAAAATTCAATGTCACTTTTGGATGAAGATAAAGCAGTGTTCTAAATTCAAGGGTCAAGATGTTCCTTTGATGAGTCGAGTTAAAATTCAAATTTCTGAATGCAGGACAGATAATGGATACTCGTACTTTCCGCTGCCACCAATTATAAATACAATAATATTGTAATGTCAAAACCAAGTTCGCCGTTATTCGTGATTGAGCAATTTTAAATGAGCTTCGACAAAAATTTGTCTTTTAGGATATTCATTTACAGCCAACCATATTCAATAAGAATATATGAATAATTTAAATCCTGACTATTGACTTATTTACTATACACACAGTTAAAAAAAAAAGTCTCCAAAGAGGAGAATGCATATCTGTAGAGTTCAAAATTTGTTGGCCACATTACTAGATGATGCCTTTCAAACTTTGACAGAATTCTTTTTTATCTATGTACATCAGTGATTATTTCTGATTTCAATAAACACTGACTTATCTTCTTTCTTTGATGAGAATACTTCACAAATCTCAAAGAGAGAAATGCAACCTTCAAAACCATTGGTTGATCTTACTTCTCAGATGCAATAACTTCATAAGTCATTAAATGCAAGGTAAAAAAGGTTAGACGTTAATCAGGAACTAACTTTTTTTTCTTATTATTAAAGACGCAACTAAATGGCTTTTGCGAGATGTATTTGCTTAGATATAAAATGCTGTTAAGTGTATAGCACGGCTCATAGTTCATTTTAAATATTATTACATCTTCTCTTTTAAAAATTTAATGAATAAAACCTTAAATAATAAAAAAGCATTTAAAATAAAGAAAGAATAAGAATAGTAATATTTTAGTCTTTCTGGCGTGGGAATCTCATGTCCAGAAACGGGTTGTTACAGCATTAGGAGACAAAGCATTTTGGTAGGAATTTACTACAAAACTGGAAGGAGAAGAATCATTAGGACAGTTAAATTGTTGCAAGGGAGTCTTAGCAGGATTCTGAGTAGAACAGGCTTCGGCAGGATGAACAACACATTCACAATCGGGGGCGGGGTATCAGCTTTGGTACACTTCTGAACTTCGCCATCCGATGTAGAGATAAAATAAGAGTGGAGAGCATCTAAAGTAGAAAAAACATCAATAGTAATCCAGTTTCGATGAGCTGTTAATAGTTTAATGACATCAAGTTTTTACAAATAATGAAGAATTTTTGTTTGAAAAATCTTGTAACTCAATTGTTATTTTTCGTAAAGATCCCGTTGATGACATTCTAGATACGCGTAGGGATGAGTGTAGAGAAATTCAGGTAGAAGTAGAACGTCCAAAAAGTCGTTGAAATGGAAAAGGTAATTTATGTGGAGTATTTCGCCAATTGAGAAGAGCCAATCTGTGATCAGTTCTTTCGATCTTGTATCGTTTTAAAATCAATTTGACTATTTGTACATAGCGCCCAGCTAATCCATTTGATTTAAGATAAGGGAAGGGGGTGGGGACTTAATGCTTGCTTTTCCACTCACGTACAAATTTATGAAAAGCATGTGATCTATACTGTGGATCCTTATCCGACTACAAGATATCTGGTATTCCATGGAAAGAGAATTTGTTTATATTTGAAAATTGCCATTTGACAATAACTAATTAGAGCGATTTCTGAGCCAAATGCGTTAGCGTTATATAATATTATATATATAACGCTAATGTACAGTTTTAAACATAATTCTGCTCTGAAGTTCAGTGAGATTATGTTCAGAAGTAGTTTGCTTAATTATTTAATACAAAATACTGTGCAGCAATTAAATTACTATTAGCTCTGTGAGCTTCTCAAACTGAACCAGTCTGTGAAACAGAACTGTAACTCCAGGATAAAATTCATTTTCAAGTTCAATGCTATCTTATTGTGCGTTTTCAGCAAAACGAATTTACAACAAAATATGTTCATCCCAGCTTCAAAAATAGGAAAAAATATCAGATTAATAATTCATTATTCGATCCATGTCACCTTTCATCACAGCCAAGAACTTGCTGCTGATAATTTTTACACTAGGTCACTTTTATTATTAATGGTATTTATATCTGATTCAGTGAAATATTTATAGTAATTTTAAACAACGTTATATTACCACAGCCTAGCTATTTCAACACACTAATCGCTATTTTGCTGATTCATAGTCTTTCGTGAATTGAAATCAACTTTCTGAGCTTATTTGTACTAAACCTGATTTTACATTAAGTTATTTTATCAAATACTACTTCCATGATTCGTTTATATTACGGTGATTCATCTGCTTTTTGCTTAGTAATAATAATAATAATAATAATAAAAAACTTTAATTTTGAGAAATAAGAGCAAAGAAAGTCGCTTTTTTAAAAATTTGATTAATTTATTAAACAGTTTTGCTTGCCTTGGTAATGATGGACAGGGCACTTGCCCTGCCTGCACCATAAATAGATTACTATACGGATGTCATTCAAGTGACAGAAGGAAGTCATATAGAGCAATTATTGTCTATACAAACAAAATTTTAATCTTTATCTGTATTAAATTAAAATTTTCTCTCTATCGTTTACAAGGAAAATACAACTATTTGAAATTAGTGTAACTGTCTTGAATTACTACAAACATAGAATTAGTTTCTCAATACTTCAACAATAAATTAAGATTAATAGAAATCTGGTTTAGTTTAATATTTTTTCATGTTTTAAAAGCCACATGAAGTCAATTTAAATATGAACCTTACAATTTTGATGCATAATAGAATTTATGTTTAGAATAATTGTTTATTTACATAACATTGATCGATTAATAACATCAGAATATTAGGAGTCACTGTTATTAAAAATACTCCTTTTCATTTGTTCCTTTTGATGTTTTATTATTGGGAGAATGTATGATAAGTTATAGTAGCAATACTTTTGTTAAATGAATCGGAATAATTTGTAGCCAAGAAATTTCCGTCGTAACTGCATCAAATAACACTCAGGACAGATACCCTGAGCTACACCCCCATTTCAAAAAATATAATTCGCATAATACTCGCCCTTCCCCCCTTTTGATGAAATTTGAACTATTTTTGAATTTATATAATTTACATTCTTCAAACTTATTAAGTTAGCTTCTTACATTTAAAAGTTAAAAAAATAGCCAAATGATTTTTTTAAATATATGAGTTTTGATTATATATTATTTGGAACAAGCACGGAATTACAATAATTAAGCATTGCATAGCTAATTAAAAAATACATGTTTAATCTACATTGCAACTGAATAACAAATTAAATACCGCAAATGCTTTCATTCATAAATTAAGAAAATAACCATCTTCTAAAATGCATGTATCTAGAAAATAAAAAAAAGTCGTAAAGACCATTTAAATAATTTATTTACATAAAAAAAATGCATCATATTTCAAACATGGCTCCGAAATATTATGCTTTAAATAATAAACAAATGAAAAAAAATTTACATTCATAAGCTATAAAATATCTAAAATCATTAAATTTTTAATGAAAAAATATATGTCTAATTTTTTAACCAATTAAAGTGACATATGAGTCAAATGGTTATAAAAATAAATGCATTTTTTAGTGATTAAAAATTACATATTTAATCAGGTCATATCGCATTTCTGAAAAACAAATTTATATCTACAAATACTATTAAAATTAGAATTGACAGTTTCATATGAAACGTATATTTAACAATATCTATTGCTTTAGAATCTATAAAAATATTTAAATATTTTCTTCTAAATGCAACAAATCGATTTCTCGTTTTTGAACCACATTTTACCGCAAAGCACCTATCCAACTTGTCCTATCCAACTTATGACATTAAATGGGACAATCAAACAATTTTATTTTCTTTAAAAAAAAATTAATTAAATAGTCTATATTCCATCTGTTATAAAATTCCTTTATTTTTTTATAACAGAATTGACTACCCTATTTAGTTTATCGAACGTTAATTCAAAAAGTTAGAAAAGGTAGATTGATTTCAAATTATACAGAATTCAGTTTTTTAATTTCCAGAATTGCATGAAAATAGTTTTCAGTAACTGCTTCAATATTTTAATACTTTATAAAAATATAATTTTAATTCATTAATATCAAAAAAACTCCATAAATCGTAAAAATCCAGCTTCGAAAATTAAGCAATCTCTGAAATAGGTACCTTACTTTGTTTCAATTATTCTGTCGGAGGGATAGATAAGACTAGAAAAAAATAATTAATTAAAAGGAAGAAAATGCAAATTATGTAAGTGCTATAGTTTCGGATTGGCTTATTTGATATTATAAAACGATTTTTTAAAACTTTTCCTTACGATATATTCAAATTTGCATTTTGTACATCATTTTGTATAAGAGAATTTCTACTGAGCTGTATTCTGAGCTTTTAGTCGTCTACTTCTGATGCGAATTGGAGTTTGGAGAAAGTCGTGCCGCTTTAGAGATGATCTCCAACATCTGATTTGAGTTCAAAATTACGAGGTTTGATTCCAAATGATATTCGTTTTATTTCCTATAAAATGGAATATTTATAAAGTGAAAATAAACTAAATTGAATTCAAAGTTTTTAGCTTAATTAAATACTTGAATAAAATAACTGCACAGTTTTTTATACCATTTATTAAAAGAAAAGAAAAACATGCGAATACATATATTTGTTTCCGAAATATATGTATTCAATAATAAAATCAGTATTTAAAGCATGAAGCAGATTTAATTTAGTTAAAATTATCAACTAAATAACATGGCAGAATTAAATTATTTAAATCAGTAGATATACTCGGCGTTCCTCGGGAAGAAAATATTTTTATGTCTAATTTTATGAAATTGACACTAAGCAAGTGGAATAAGAACATGTTCGTAAAAGAATACACTTTTTAAAATAATACAGGGTATCCCCAAAAAGTGGAACTAGCATTTATTTACTTAACTGTTGCAATTAAATTCCAATTTTCGAATTGCGAAATTTCCTCAAATAAGGTAACCTAATGTATGAAAATACTAATGGCTTATGTAGAGAGTAACAATCTTTCTGCATAATCACACTCTCAGTACTTTTTAATCACATATATTATTTGCACATTTCTGCCAATATTAATATTTGGCTGCTTTCTAAAGATATTTTTATTTTTACTTTTAATACATAGAGTAAAAGCATGCAGAAATTAAACTCGGTTGCAATTTCTTTAATTGTTTGACCTAATTTTGTTTCATGTTTTAGTACTTTTGATTAAAAAAATTGTAATGCGTCCAGTTCATATATCATCTTTCTTTCCCAAGCATGACATCATTCCAGGGCCGCTTTTGTCGAACTTTTATTAAATAAATTTTTCTACCTCCTCCGTACTTTTTATTTATTTATTTTATTCACTCTGCATCTCCAAATATTCAATTTTAATTAATTATTTTGAAGCTTTATTTTTCTCTGCAATCAAAATCATCTATGTAATTGCACTTGCTCTGTATTTTCTCTCAACATTGTTAGGTCCGGAGGTTAAGTGATCAATCTCTCAAATCGGCAAATAGCAATTTTTTTTTTCAGTTTGAGTTCCTAATTTAAGATTTTATTTTACTTGATAAGTTTGTCAGTTTTTATTGCATTATTATATGTCATATAACAAAACTAAAGTTGCCGTTTATCCCAAAACTTTAGTGTAATAATTAATTAATTACTAGGTTTGAAAATTTTGAAGGGTTGAATATAAGAATTCAAAAACTGTTAGACATAGAAGAATTTATTTATTTATTATTATTAATTATTATTATTATGCTTTTTTTACAAACAGAACAAATGAATGGAAGTGGAATTATGAGCATTGCTTCTATTATAATGGAATATTAAAATTATGTTTATATAAAATGTTTTAATACGCACAATTCTCTTATATAGTTTGCATCTTTATGTTTTTTAAAATGAGAATATCAGTTTTACTAAATAAAATTCAAATCTCGTAAAGTTACAGACTGTGTCAAATGATTTTAAAAAATAAGTGCATGCTATTTAAAAAAATATCAATACAAAATTTACTTTATTAAGTATTTCCTAAACAAAATTAAAAGAAATGTTCGCAGTTATACCTTATTCCATAAATTAACCTCCTAACCTTCACTATTGCCATCAATGAGGAGCAGATGTTTAGACTTTTAAAACTATGGTTTCAAACCAAGTCATCCGTAGATATTATAAATTGTTGCCAAATGAAAGAATCTATAAACAACCCAAGAAGATCAAACTATTCAAGGAGGAAATTTTACAAATTTTGATTTCAATTCATGGGGCTACAAATGTCCGAAGCAGAAAGTTCCACTTAATTAAATTATGAAGAAAACAATATTCCTGTACCCGAGTTAGTTTAATTAGGTGAATATCCGAATTTTGAACTCGTCCAACATGACGGTTGCTGTGAGATAGACCGTAGTCAATGAAGAGGAGGACAACTGAGCCGCAACTCAGCTCCAAATTTTCACACTACACCAGTGAAATCATTTAACAAAATATATGCTTGATGCGTGTTCTACCATTTTTCTCAAGAAAAATGAAACATTTTTTTCAAAGTAGCACAAATCATAAAAAAATAATAATGATGAAATCATTTATTAACATTTTATGCACAATGATTAAAAATCTGAAAAATTCCATTTGTCTATATTATTTATCTTACGATTTAGTTTCCACCATTTTCAAAGTCAATCAATGTTTTTGTTTTAAATTATATTTTATATATTGTTTCTTATTTATCTTTTGTGTGTGTGTGTGTTTTAAATAATCCAGAATGTTTTTATTTTCTCTTATGCCACAGAAAGGAATCTATATTTTTATCAGGTCAAAGAAAAAGGGAAAATAACGTCTCATTGCTATCGATAATTTATTTCAAAAATAATAGTTAAAAATTTCCTTCATTGTTACATATTATCAATTATTCCTTAATAGATTACTCATATAAATTTCGTACTCGTATTGTTTTTTAAAACTTATAGACCAATGCTGCACACTGCGTTCCAAAATATCAAATGCTTGATTCCTGTTTGGTTTTTGTTGGAGGACTTTCTTCAATACATTTGTCCTCCTCGGAGGTTTCAATGTTTATTGATTGGCCTTGCTCACAAAAATCTTAAAATTTTTCAAAATTTTAAAAAGGAAAGGTTTTGAAAATTTTAGCTGCCCCACACGTCATTTCAGGTAAGCTTTCATGCCTATTAAGGCTTTCAGTTTTGTCTTTAATACTCAGTTTTCTTTTCTTTTCCTTTCTTTTTAAATCCCTTTTGCTTTCGTAATTCAGTAAAAGGAAATGTCCGTACAACAGATTTTTGGAATCCAAATCGCTTTTGTCCAGACAAAATGAAATGATCCATCCAAAAGGGATCATTTCATCCGAGTCCAGATGTTTCCTTAAAAGAGGTTTCCACAAATGTTGTTAAAAATAGTGGATCATTCATTTCTCTACTTCAAAATTGATAACATTAAGCGATGTTGTGATCACAATAAATGAAATTTTTTGTGTGTGTTTTAATATATCAGTTCCAGACCAGATAATTTTGATAATGTAAAATGAATGTTAGTATTAACTGCGATTATATCCAGTAGCTTTCGCTCTACTATTTCTTTGGAAAAATACGGCAAAAGGTCTTTTCTTAGTTTTATTATTGAACTAATGGTTAAAAAGTACTCAAAAGTGCAAGATAACTTTCTTTAATTCTGATATTAACAATTGTGTCTTTACTCCTCCTTCTTCCTTTTATCAGAGGAATTTCATTTACCTATTATAAAAATTCTCTATCATTTACTATTACTAATTTAGAATTTATAGATTTTATGAAAAATTTTAAAGTGTATATATCTTTAATAAAATTCGGAAAAAATATTTTCTTTCTGTTTAATTAAAAAAATATATAAATCATTAACAAAAAGGAATTAATCAAACAATGGCGAAATTAGGTATTCACATTCTTATTATAACACGCAAGCCTTTTTATGTCATAAACAATCTTTCTGATTAACTTACATTTATTATTCATTAAAATATATGATGTACTGTCTTTTTAAATAAGTCCCAAACAATTTTATGATGAAATAAAATATAACTATAGCATAAAACTGCATATTATATAAAAATATTCATTTACTTACAAATTATTGAGTAAACTGTACATATAATATACTGTATTTGCATATTAATTGTATGCCATTAGCAAATATAGTCAAGTTTTATTTATGAAAGAACTTCTTAGCAGGTGATTCTTGGTTGTTAATTGTTAGCATGCAGTTGATGCACAAATACCTAATATCTAATTATGAACACATTTTTTCTTGAAATGAGATTTTATGAAATTCCTACTTATTAAATAAATCAAAGGAGATGACGCATGCACTTATTTGATTATTATTGCTAAGTAGTGAGAGAATATCCATTTAGAATAAAAAAATGTTCATGGCAATTATAGCTTGATGATGACACTTGATCCAATAGTTCTCCAACACTAAACATGGGGGGAGGGATACATGCTCGGGTTTTAAAATAGAAAATCAATACATTATAAAAAAAACTGTATATAAAAAATTTTATATATTTTTTTCTGCATAATAAAGAATAGCAATGATAGTCTGTCATTGCTTCTTGCATCAACATTACACTGAAGTATGCATAACAATTTCAAAATTCCTCCCTTTTTTAAAAAAAATTCAATCTTCTATTTTGTGCTGAGTTTTTATATCGTTTTGTTAATTTAACAAAAAGTTAAAACTTTTTACATATCAGTTACGTAAAAGCAGTAAATAACAAATGCAAATGGTTCATTTCTCCTAATGAAAGTAAGTATAAAAGTGAATTCAAAAGAATAAAGAACTTAAAGCAAAAGAAAGAAAATCATGGTTAGCAAAACTGGATATCTGCACAATCTGGCCGAGTAAAAGAAAGTAAATTAAACTATAAAGTTTACACAATTAAAGTGATTATTAAAGAAAATATATTGATTGATGACAGTAGCAAACGTTTCTGGAGATAGAATCTTGTAAGAGAATGTTCTTTGCTGGCTCTGAAAGAAAATTCAGTCCTGACTACAGAGATATAAAGAGAATTATCATTAGTTAACAAAAAGATAAAGCATATGCAATAAGTTTTCGCTTTAGAATAAAATAGCCATATTTTGATACGTATTTAATATAAAGAATCCGCTATCATGAGTAAACAATAAAATAAAACATATGCAATAAGTTTTCGCCTTAAATATAACAATGAAAGCCATTCTTTTCATACCCATCCATTATCCTGAATGTATAAGCACTTGTTCAGAAAGTATATTTAGGATCATTATAAACTCAGCCAAAAGTTTAGAATGGGATTTTTAAAAAAAATGAAATATATTGATATGTTAGAGGATTTATTTATTTTACAGAGTTTAAACTTGCGCTAAAAACTGCGTTTAACATATGAATCTCGGAAGTGTAAACAAGCAATAAGCGGAGAAATCACCAGGCTCATGTCAACCTTTACGAGTCCAATCACAGCGAAGCTCACATAACCATCATAATGCTTTTGAAAGCTGTACTGTGATTGTACTCATTTAGGTTGGCATGGTCTGGCCGATCTCTAGAAAGTGTCAATTTCAGCATTCATATATTATTCTGAACTTTCTGTTGTTTATATTCACTAAAAGATTTCTAAAATTGTTATAGACAATAAGAAAATAATTTTTAAAAAATGCCTGTTCGGCATTAAAAAATTGAAAGTAGGAGGGAATAAAACATTTTCATGTCCCATCCCAAACTTATATAGATAAACAATAATTTAATAATACAAATTCCACTCTTTGATTGATTGATTGATTGAATGAGGGGGTTAAGGGATGTTTAGCTATAAAGGCTGTCATCCCAATTCCGCTCTTCATTTTCCCTCTATAATGTAAATAAGCACGTATCCCCTAACCAATCACAATCCAGGAAGCAACAAACCACACAGACGGAGAAAGAAAGCCTATGATTGGACTCATAAAGGTTGACATACAAAGAGTCCATCCCTAGATTGTGTTTCGTTCCATTCATCCGGGGTGCCCCTCTCGTTCACTAGCGGCTAAATCACAACACGCTGTGTATGAAACGGACGAATCCATTGAAAGACGAATTTTTTCGTAGGGACTAGGTTTAAGAAGAAACTAGTTTATATTTACAAAACTACAAGAGTTTGCAAAGTGTACAGGCAAAGGATACCGACGTGCTTTAATTGGTAGATTTCTTTCTCACAGAATTTTCTGTGCTGTATTTGCTGCATCCCTACGTGTTGTTTAGTTTGGTTTATGCGTACTTTTTCGTCTGCTCTTTTTCAAAATGGAGAAATTAAATCGTCCAGAGAAATATAAGAATAAGATAATTGAGACTGATGAGAATTTAGCTGTTTTCCGTATTTCTGATATTATAAATAAAGAATTGGCACAGTTAGCAGTTTTTCAGGAAGAATTATTAAAATAAGACTTGAAAATCAAGCTTTAATTTTAAGGAAAATGCGCGACCAATTTATAATTCAATTTTCACGTTAAAATTATTACCATAAAATATCTATATGCAAATATACTATATCTATTAAGATATTTCGATGACATTAAACGGTATAGAAATCATTATAATTCTTATTGAATATGCATGTAATATAAAATAACACAGGGAGATATTTATTTTTAAATTTTATATTAAAATTATTACCGTTAGATGTCTATCTGCAAATGTATATTTTGATGAAATTAAATGGTATAGAAATCATTTCAATTCACACTGAATATGCATGTAAAATATCACAAGAGGAGACGTATTGAATCAAGAGAGATTCAAAATAAATGAATTAAAAATCAAGCTATTTCTTTTGCTGATTTTCTGAATTTAAATATGATATTAAAATTTATCTATGTTAATCTGAAAACAAAATATATAATTTTATGTAAAAAAAAGAGTTTAAATTTTGATAAAATTCTTACTTTTGGCAATAAAAAAATTGCTTCACTTATAAATTGAATTCTAAAATATGAAACATTGATGGTGTGTATCAAGAAACGGATAGCAGATAAATGTTGTAAAGTGGTGAGTACTAGTTGCTCCTCGAATATTTCAACTCTATTATGGATAAAAATTATAATATTTATGACTTATCTTGCAATGAAGAAACAACATTCCCAGTGGTTTCATTTTTTAAGGATTGCCCAGAGATTTCTGGCTTTTCTTTGAGCTCTAAACTTTTAGGAAGTTCTTTTTCAGTAAACTGGAATTTTCAGAAAAAAGAGAATTGAACACTGTTTACTTATTAACTTAATATCAAGATTCATAAATATATAAATAGTTTATACATCTCTTTTGAATACTTATTTCTTGTATTTTTGTAACTCATATTTTAGGAATGGATTAAAGAATATGAACAAAAATCAGAAACAGTTACGACCGTATTCACCAAACCGGTTGTTAAACAACGGATCGTTCAACCAATGATCAATGACAAATCATCAACCAATGATCATTGGTATGCACGAACGTTAGTTTTACGACTAAGCATGAACGGTGATGGTTGGGTTGAGGGGGCGCCTAGCCCCGGCAGTGGCTTATCCCCGGTAAGGAGAAACTTCACAGAGCTTTGCCGTCTTATACTTTGCCGTGGCCGTCTTCGACGAGATTTGGAGATGGCGAGTGTTAGGACTCATTGTGATTGTCTGATATTAGTGTGCAGGGGTACGCTGCCGTTGGGTTTAGTAAGTTTTTACTGCTTGTGAGCTAGAATTGGCTATTGAGATACTGTTTAATTTGAGTTTGAAATAATAAAAGTTAGGAAGAAAAACTAGAGGGCTGAGATAAATTAAAGTAGTATATTACAGGGTCTTCTAGAGTTTGTAGATGGATTATATTTAGGGATTTAAACTATTGCTTCATTTTCATTCTTATCCATGTTTTTAAAGAAGTTAGAGGCTAGTTTTTTAATGAATTTTTTAAGAGAGGGGTAGTCTAGGCATAGGTACATATTTGTATTGGACATGTAGTATTTCATATTGCAGAAATTTCTAATTAAGTTATTTTGCTGGCGTTTAATAAGTCTAAGATTAGTCTTGGCAGCATATCTCCACACAGAGCAGACATAAGTTAATACTGGACGCAATTAGGTAGAGTAAATAAGCATTTTATTTTGTCTACGCATTTTGGAGTTTCGAGAAATTAAGGGATAAAATTTACGAGTTAGGTCTCGAAACTTTTTAGCTGTGTAAATAAAGTGGGGTTTCCAAGTTAATTTACTGTCTACGACTAAGCATCAAGGCAGCTTTTCTTGTTTTTTAACCCGGAAATGGATTTTCATTGGTCCAGATATATCACATGATTATCAGCTGATGGTTGGCTCTTTTTCATATTTTTATTGTTATTATGTTCCTTTCCGAGATGTGTATAAGAAATCTGGGACGATCAAACGAGAAAACACGTGATGTTGTCTAGTGATAATCTCATCGATTTACTTACATGATATTATTAAGCTTTTCTTGGGATTGTTTCTCTGACTATACATTATTAAGCAAGCATACTTTAAATTTCCACTGTATTATGTAACTAAACATTTGAGCATTTGCTGTCTTTTGAATTGAGAATTGCGTATTCAGAGAACATACAAATCGGTTGGGCTAATGTTTATAAATGTGACTTAATATGCTAGCACAATGAGCGACAAGTAATAATTTATATTTTATTGCGTCAAATGTATTATATGTGTGATTTTAGACACTTTTTATTTTATTATTTAGATAATAACAAGGTTAAATTTAATGTTTATTTGCATGTGGAAAGAAGCATATTTGCATCTGTCTAGCTACCAATATATTTAATTGCAGCAAATTTCATTATAATAAATATTTGTATTATTCATGTTTTTTTAATCGTATAATTTTAATAATATAAAATTTAATTCACTGATTAAATATTAATTCATATTTTATTTTAAAATTGTGTTGGAAACATTCAGTAAAGTATTCAAATACAGATAAAAATGAACTGGTAGAGCAAATTGTAAATTAATTTATAATTTTGAGTAGCGTTTATTTGTTAAAAGTAAAGGAAAATATCCGGTTTCGTTTTCGGATGCAGTATTTCTATAAAAAAATTACATAACTTGAATTCTATTATTCGTAAAAAAATAAAGCAAACACAGATGTGGAGATCCAAATGAACAGGCTTTAAAACAAAACAATAAAAAACCCAATCTGTCTTTTCAACGCAGTAAGATTCCTTCAACCCTGGATTAAGCTTTAACGCTTATCCAACAACATAGTTGCAGGAGAAATCAGCAACACGGTTGCGGATGATAACCAGACTTACCTACGAATAAAATAGATTCGCCCATCCAATCGACAACCGTGTTGTGATTTAGCCGCTAGTCTCTCGTTCAAACTTCCTACCTGTGATAAGTAAGATTTGTGATGGATTCGCCCATCCCATAGGGATAAATGTTGCGATTGAGACGCTAGTGCCGGCGTTATAAACAAGACTTTTCTGTGAGACGAACTTTTTAAATCCTTTGTTTCAAAAACATTTCTTTGCTATTTAATTGTAAAATAGTCGTCCTTTTTTTAAAAATCCTCTTGGCATAAGTTTCAAAGTATGAGTTATTCCAGTATCAGCGATGACATACCTTTTGAAGTAAATATCTCTTTCTTACTTGCTAATGGAATAGAACAGTAATTATTAGAACCATAATGCGGCAATTTAATGTTTAGTTAATTTTTCATTGATTTTTTCTGTTTAGTTCTGCCAAGTTTTCGTTAACATTTAAAAGTCTGTTACTTTGTAAAGTGATAAAATATTTCAGACTTAATTTTTTTTAATGTGGATTTTATATAACAGTGTTATCTTTTGAGAATATGGAAATCGGGAAATTATTTTTGAGCTGAAGCAATAAAGTATTAAAAAAAAGTTTAAAAAAATGCAGAAATTACGAGACCTATTTTTAAATTTCAAAGAATATTAACATGTTTTATATTTTAAAATTATGAATTTTTGACTATTTTATTATTTGTTCTTTTTTAAACTTTTCATCTTTTTCAATTGTAGATGCTTTACAATTATAGTTGGAATATTCAATAATCAGTGTTAATCTTTGATTTCAATAAGTTAACACGATAATCCAAAAGGATGTCATGATGCATTTGCAAAGAATTCATTGTCTTTCTAATATAAGAGTTACAAAGCTTGAATTTTAAAGTATAAAAGTAAATATGTACTAGTCCTAGTCTTGGTAAATATTTTTGATAATTTTATGTTGAAAATCGGTGCTACTGCTTATTATGTGCTGCAGTCTTATATTATAAAATTTATAATTTCTGATCAATTTCTTTTGTAATGATGCAGTTAGGCATATTGACCAACTACTGAGTTAACAGAAAGTCACATTTTGTGCCAAAAGTATGATTGGTGTTAACTTCTAATAAACTTGTGTAAAAGTTTTTTTTTACATCTTTGTTTAACAAAACAGAAACCTTATTAATCTTTGTGTAACTTAGATACAAAATTATCCTTTCTTACTTTTTTCTGTTCTTTCTTACTTTGGAATTAATATCTAGGACTATGATAAATTTTATTCTTTTTATTTACAAAAGCTTTAATTTCTTGCTTGCAAGTTAATTAACATAATAGCTATATTTCCAAACAGTTGTTCATTTCTTAAAACAGTTATAAAATTTCTAAGATTTTTTTATTAAAGTTATTACATTCAGAAATATTACAGAACATTTAATATTTCTTGAATATATTTTAGGTTTCATACAAAAAATAAAAATACAAGTATTTAAAGAAAAGCATACTTATCATTTTCAGCTTTTAAAAAAAGCAAAATACCATTATTTTGGAGATTATCAGTTAAAGGTTGGTGATCTTTGCATAATTTGGTTGGCATCTTATGTTAAATGCAGCTTGGATTTTTTTTTTTTTCATTTTTAATTTGGAAATTGCTAAATAAACTTGGGGCAGTTTAAAAAAACAAGTTTAAGAAAAGATTTGAAAACTTAATCCTTTTATTTCTGAAATTTGAACTGTTATTATTACAGGCTAGAATGAATTAATTTAAATTATGGGTTTAATGTTAAAAATTGGAAAATTTTATATTGAAACCTCAGCGCGATATCCCCTTTTATACAACAGAAAAATCTTGACAGTTTATAATTGATTGTTATGTTCTTAATGACCAAAATAATATATGAGGATATACTGAAACCAAAATATTTTATATTAATATTAACATTACTAATGTATTTTTATTTCATTATAATAGTTACTTTTTTTAAAACTTTTTGAATGTTTAAAAAATGTTTTGACTGTTATTTTTGAATGTTTAACTGACTTTATTTTGTGTTAAAATCTCATTTATGCTAAATTTAAGAGAAGTAATTTTTTATAAGCAAAGATTATGTTAATTATGCATAGGTTTTTATTTATTTATATTTGTTTCTTTATGTTCTAAAGCTCTAATACTTGATGTAGTTTGGTATCCTCTATGCCAATGAAATATTTTCAAAATTTTAACTGTGTTAATTAATTATAATTAAAAATTTTACTCAATAGAGGAGATCTTCCCTGGTAGTGAATTTGAGAAATAATTGATTTTAAGATCCCTAATGCTTAAAGTAAAAATTTACAGCCCTTGGGGTTATTTCGTAATTTACGCTGCCAAAGTAATGTTTACTTTTGCAATTTTCAGATTAAGTCAATATTGCTAGTTTCATTATATATATATATATGCGTGTGTGTGTGTATATGTATGTAATGATATTTTAATATCTAATTTAATCTAAATTAATTTCCTAAATTTTTTGCCTAATTCGGCCCATGTCGGGGTCATTCTAAAGTGCTCTCTTATTTCCTGATCCCCATTCCACGCATGAAGCTGTGTAAAAATTACTGCGCAATCAGTCTACGTATCAAGTGAAAATGATACTTTTGGTGTACTTGTCAAAGGTCAACACATGTATTCAGTTGCCACGTGGCCAGAAATCCCATGTTATATAAGACTTGTGATCATTTCTTTCACTTGTAAATAAAATTGCTTTCCCGGAATGGATATTAAAGAGAATTTTAAAAATCCAAAGCATCTTCTATGTCTTCAAACCTGCATTCTGCTTCAACCAAAATAAGTTTATAATATAGGATGTCAAAATAGTGGCATTTTTATGGCAATTTTCAAGAAATAATGGATTTACTACACCTAAATGCCAGTTCCAATTTTGTGCTGGTTTGCATTTTCTTAGGATATATATGCCAAGGGTTGTAAAAGTAAAAAAAGTTCTGAAAATAATAAAAATAAGTTTTGAAAATATACTACTCGTTACTGTACAGAAATAAAAATATGGATTTCTTAAAATAAAGAAAAATATAGACTTTGAAAAAAAAATTATAATAATTATGAAGGCATTAAAGCAATGAATCCACAATGCTTATAATATAAAAAATTTTTAAAAAAAATTCCAATGGTGTTTAGATATAATATAACATGAATATGATGAAAATTCAAAATTTGCTTAGGTTCCTCATTATAAGATTTTGTTTTTATGTATATATTTTTTTTAAATTAATCAATGTAGACTGAATTTTAAAATGCAATTTTTAATTTTTTTAAAATTTGAAACTAAATATTTAAATCAAGAATTAAAGAGTTGGATATTTAGTGCATTGTTCCTAGGTTAGAAACTGTTTTGTGTAGTTTTTAAAGAAATTGTATATATATATATATTTCTTTTTTGTAACGAACAAGTATTTTTTAGGGTAGAGATATTTCTGTAGAAGAATTTTGGAAAACTGAGATTCTAAGCTCTTATAACTCAAAGATTGACTTGGACTTTATTGCAGTTTCAAATCGAGATCTCCAAAACGTAACGGTTCACACAGAATTCAGGAAGTATGTTTTTGTCTTCTTTTTTTTACAATTTAACATAAATTGCATTGCAAATAGTATCTTTAATTTTTTTCAAAATTTCTTTTTTATTTCAATTTTTTTAATTTAATTATTTAGTTCTGTTAGTCTTGCATTGATATTGGATTTGTTTGTATAATATAAACATAAAGTATGTTAGCATATTCAGAGCATTCTATATATAGAACTAATAAACAACATGTTATCAAAATTAGTGCACTTATTCAAGGATTTCTCATTCAAGATGATTTTCTAAAATCATGCAACAAGGAGTCTTTCTTGCTTAGAGGATTAAATTGATTTTGTTAAACGATCTTAAAAGGCTAAATTTTCTATAATTTTTTTAATTTTAAGGTGATACAATACCTTCTAAACAATTTTTAAAAATTTAATATTTGGAATTATATTTTAATTGCATTTTATGTAGAATAATACTCAATAACTGTCCCTTACAGTAAATTTTTATTTATAAAATTTAAAAATTCAAATTTTTAAAAATCTTTAAAATTATTTTAAATATGCAAATTTTTCTACATTTTTTTCTTGTTACCTATTAATATATTACCTAGAACTTGTTATGGTTTTCTTCTGCTGATGATACTTATAATTTTTCTTTTATTGTGAAAGACAAAAAATTTTGAAAATTCATTAATTTTGACTTGGAAAAATTTACTACAGATCTTAGAGTTATTTTGTTTTATGTATATTAATGTCCTGATTTAAAGCAAGACTAGGGCTGTTTTGGGACGGACCTCATAATTTTGAACTTCGGTCAGATGACGAGAACTTACCTGAGCTAGCACCACCTTCTCTAAACTTCCATGCCAGCGGGAGAACATTTGGTCCTGACAGATTTAATGTGCACCAGACCTACTTATACGACAGTTCTTTGATGGAATCGAGTCTTGAGCCTGAAACCTTTCGGTTTTGAAATCGAGACCTTGCCACCAGACCATCGCAGCCCTATCTTAGAGTTGTTTCATGGAACTTGCCATGGAATTATATATTTTAGGTCATTTGCAAAAAAATTTTACACCCCCTACTTAAAATTTTTTAACCTTATTTTTTCAAAAAATTCTATATAAGCAAAAATACAACAAGGAGAAAAATGAATTTAAAGTTTTTATTTTTCAGTATCATCCAATTTAGTGTAACTTTTACAAAATGTTAATTAACTTACTCTAAATTATTTAAAATAAAAAAATTGATAAAATTTATTGAAATAAAATATTACGTTTGTATAATTGTTGTTGCACATCCCCCTGGAGAAGGAAAGCCTAGACCAGGTCCAGGAGGCCCCGTTGCGTCAGTTCCTCATAAATCTGCAGAAATTCCCGTTCAACCAGCAGCTGCTTATAAGAAGTGCCAAGACAAAAAAGGTGAACAGGACTAGCAGGTTGGGAGCAGGAACAAGGTTGGAAAGTCTTCTCCCCATTCTGAAACCTTACACACTTGAGATGGCCACTACGAAATATGGCCATGGTCGATTGGAAGGGCCGAGGGCCACAGCATATTATTGATAGGCCAGGGCGGTTGCCAGCATACCACTGATGAGATGGAGTACGGTGCTACGCTCAAAGCAAACGATGTTTTTCCAGGGAGTAGATCTCAGTTGGAGTAAGACGGTTCAAACAGTCCATTGGAAGATCACAGCCATTCTTGGCAAGCACATCAGCTGTCTCATTGCCATGTATCCCGACATACGATGGGATCCATTGGAAGTTTATAGGTGTCTTCATGCCATTTTCGCACAGAACTTCATAATCTCCTAGTCAGGAATATCAATTATTTCTATCCAGTTCTTGAAATACTGTATAGCACTCCTACTATTGGTCAATATCTAAATGCAATTATTATCTATTGTCTGGGCATAATTAAGGGCAGTTCCAATTCCTATGATCTCGGATCTAAAGACTGAACAATTATCAAGGTTTCGGATACTGATCCTAACTTCGCTATCATTGCTGTTGATGAAAACACCACTTCCTGTTCTACCGTCTTCCAGCCTGCTACCGTCAGTGTAGATTACCAAGGCCCCAGAAGGAATACTATTGACAACCTCTAGGGCCAACTGTTTCAGCAGGTCTGGATGGTCCTCTTGTTTATTGGCAGGGGACCTCAGTTCATCATTAAAACTGATGCTCTAAGGGACACCGTAGGAGGCGAACAGTTTAGAGTGGTCAACCTCAAAGTCAATAACCCCCTCCTTCCTGACATATTCCAACGGGGTGTCTCTTTTCAAACGCTGGCTACCTCTCCAATTCAAGATATATGCAGCAGTTCCTGTTAGAATCACCAAGGCTCATTAATTTATTAAAATATTTAAAGGAACCAATCTTAAATCTCGTAGCCAGAGGCGCAATGTCTGCTTCATATAGAGCCACTTCATTGGGGCAGCTATTCCTTAACCCAGAGATTATTCTAGCTGCACTCGACTGGACACGGTCCAGGATCTTTAAGTTAGAGGCAGAAGCTGTTTGAAATACTTGATGGCCATACTCAAGAATGGGTCTTGCGAGGGAGCAATAAATAAGTCTAAGGGTAGAGGCATCAGCACCCCATTCTCTGCCCGAGATATACTTCAAAATTCGTAGTTGCTCCCTCACTTTATCTGCTATTTTCTCAATATGTTTCCTACAATTTATCTCAGGATCCAAAGTAATACCCAAGTAACTTGAATGTTTGTCGCAGTCCAGTAACTGATTAGAAAGATATACATAAGGAGAATAATTGTAGAGGTGTCTATTTGTGGTGAAGAAGCTACTAACAGACTTTGAAGGGTTAAAGTTTAACTTGTGGGAGAGCGAAAAATCCCGTACAGCTTCTAAGGAATCGTTTATTTTAGATTCCAATTCTCCTATGTCCAAACCACTAGACTACAAGATAATGTCATCTGCAAAAATGCCAATCTGGCTTGGGGAAACAGTTTTTTCAATTCCCGCTATAAATATGGAGAAAAGAGAACGGATCCCTGGGAGACCCCTGTTTGTATAATAAATAATATATATTATATGAATAATATAAAACATAAGTATGAAGTACATAAGTAAGAATTTATATTATATGAATAATATAAATTCTCATAGATATGAGAATTTATTCAAGCATTTTTTTTTAATGTCATGATAACATTGTTGTCATAATATTTATCACCCTAAAGAAATTTTTGACATAGATTAATGCTGACACAAGCTATGAGAAAATAATGAATTTTTTCTCGGAATCTTTTGTGTTCAGTGTGACAGATGATAATTATCTTAATTAATTATTAATAATCACATTGTCTCTTGAATCATTTTCAAATTTTAAAAATGCTTCATTTATATCATTACAACTTGATTTATCATTCAACAGAAATATAAATATTCTGAGAAAATAATTCATTTCTCTCCCTGTCAATTCGGGAATGCTAAACATCAATTAACTATGCAACCTTTATATATATATATATAATTTATTATATTTTATGGATTTATTCTATATGTTGAATGCTGTGGATGTCAAATGCTGAATTCTAGAAACAATTTTGATTTTTAAATTATCCCTATTTTAAAAACCTTTGAAACTGGTGTACTATGTTATCTTGTATGAAAAAAAAAGTATAGTTGTTTTTTATTTTATAAGGATATATTTTATAGGTTTTTAGGTTTTATTAATGACACTTTGCATAAAGATGTTTTTGGAGATCTTTTAATGCCAGTATTTCGACATTTATACTTGCTCTTACTAAGTAGCAATGGAAAATCTGAAGGTAAGTTTTTTATCATAAGTTTTGAAATATATTTATACTGATTATTCACTGTTATCCCTTAAATAATTATTTTCATAAACTTTAAAAAGAAAATTTTCATAATGGCATGATTTTAATTGAAGAGATGCTTGTTAATTCAATGGGTAAATTTTTTCAGAAATTATGCTTTTTAATATACAAAATGTACATTGTATTTGTGATTCAGTTACTCATTTTTAAACTGTTAAAATTAGATGCATACCTCCTGTCAGAAAAATGCTCTAAATTATCTAAAGATTTTATTTTATCTTGTTTTGAGTCAATAAATGTACTTCTGTAAAAACTGTTAAATGTGACATTTTAAACTGTCTTCTGATTCTATTAGCAGTAATTAGTAAAACATTTTTTGCACACTAAAATCAAAAAACAAAATCCTCTTGACGAGCTTGAAGGCAAAGGTAGATTCTTTATCATTTAAGTTAATACTTTAAAATTCTTTTCAATTGTAGGCAAAAATGATGAAATATTACATATTGAAGCAATCGCAGATAATGACTTTATTGATATAGCATAATTCAGTATATATTACAAAATGTGACAATTTTTAAATAATGTTGATAACAAATGTTTTCTTTATTTTATTTCGTCTTTTCAAGCTATTAAATTATAATCTGCGTTTATTTAAACAATTACAAATTAAGGAAGAAAAGTAGCATAGTTGTTTTTTAAATGTGGCAATATAGGTTATTTTAAAAATAGTTAGAGTTGAAAACATTTTTCAGTCTATAACTTCTAAGTAATTGCAGCTATTGGAAAAGCCTTTAGTACAAAAGTTGCTTATCTTAATGAGACCTAATGTCCCTAATTTGATTTATTTTTATATCTTCAGTTGTAAAAAGTTATAGGGTAATGTAAATTTCCACCCCCTTTGAGCTAAATGTCCCATTTTCGAATTTGTCCAAGATTTTTAATTTCCTTACAGCATATTCCAGGAAGTTTAAAATCCAATCAAAATTACTCTACTTGTCATGTTAACCAGAGAACATGGCTAGTGTGTGTGTGTTGACTGACTGACCGACTCACTTTATTGATCTGTTTTTGTCCTATTTTGGTATGGATGTAAAACTGCACAGCAAAATAAAGCTAAAGTAAATATGATTTGAAAAGTGTAATATGAAATGATTACAAGAATCTGAAACTAATCAAAACAAAATATCTTAAAATAAATAAAATTCAAAAAGTTGCATTTCTTCAGTTTTAAATTTAAAAAAAAATTGTAACAAAAAATGCCAAAATCAATTTTCATCCTTTGGAGCTCATTGTTCATTCCAAAATTGTGTCAGAGCATTAAGTTTCGGTAATAGGATTTATTTTGCTTAAGATCTGGCTGCTTTGAAAGGCATGCCTTTTTTTTTTTAAATATATAAACTACTTTCAAAATTTAATTTGCTGATTTTTTTCCCCTTGAATTTTGAAAATATATAATATTGTTGCCCTGAAGTTTAAATCATTTTAATTGTTTTTATAATTCTCTGATCACATGATTTTCTTCCATTTTTGAAAGTTAAAGAATGAGGATTTTGTTTAGGATATGTGTAGTTTATGAGATGATAAAAAAAAAGTAAATTTACATTTCCACAAAATTTAAAATATAAAAGAACTACATCTGCATTTTTAATAGTGCCATGATGACATGGGACATGTCTCCATGAGAAAGCTTTATGTACACAAGGAGCAGAGCATATGCAAGACAAATTAACATGTCTTGAATGTCTGGCAATTTCGCATTATCATGGGTATTAAGTTATATATGAATGATATGACTGAAATTAAAGATAATCATTATCCATGCCAAACCAACTAATAACCAGAGGCAACTAGTTGTATAGTATAAATGTAAAGTATCTTATGTATGCATCATAATACTTTCAAAAAATTCATAACTGTGCTTTCAGATAGTATATTTATTGAAATATTTCATGTATCTATTAACCCAGAAAAACAGTACAAAAAAAAACTGGTGAGGTCAATTTAAATATTTATTATTTATTTACTAAATGCCTTTGGCAACATGCAGATCTATTGGGGATATTTAATTTTAGTTTAAATCATTTAGATACAATTTCATGTCCATGATTTCATCAAATTGTTGGACTTAAAGCTATGTTATGTTAATTGTTTTGCATATGTTCTGTTTGTGCATGAACAGGGTGCATAGTGTCATGAAAGGTGCTCAATATTTCTTAAATTGCAAAGAATGGTCTTTGTTTTAATGTCTTATCAGATATAAAGCTCGTAAAAGCTTATTTAGAGATGTATTGAAAAAGAAAATCAACAAAAGGGAAGTGAAGAATCCTAGGTTGAAATAGCTCCTGAGGTTTTAACACATATTAAGATAATGCCTAATGAGATTTTTTTTTCGCTTCTTCTGTCTATGCATTATGGTGTATTGACATAATGGAATAATTATCCAGAAGGACAGTACAAAATACATGCTGTGCTATACTTGTTTGGAATTCGAAGATTGTTAAACTTCAATTTTTAGTTTTTCAGATGTTGAAGAATTTAAGTTATGCCTGGTATGTATATGTTTAACCTTTTATGTGTTGTAAAAGAAGAATACCTGGTCCTATCATCTGAAAATAAGAATGCAGTAGGATGAATTTGGGGCTCCAAAGAGATATATTGAACATGGAAGAAGTTACTGTAAATGTCTTTTGAGCAATGCCACTTTATAATATGTTATACATTCGATCATCATTCTCATAAATGTTCATTTTGGACTAATACCTTGAAAAACCTATTTAAAAGGTTTTACTGTTCTATATTGAAGTGTTATTAATTTCTATATGTAATTATGTTAAGTTGATTGTGTAAAATCTTGTGTGATGAGATTTTAATTTGAAATCATAATTTCTTTTGTGTTTTCTAAATGTCCCCATCTATTTGAAAATTATTTGTTGTTCCAATCTTGCCAAATTTCAGTTTTTCTTTTAAAAAAAAATTGCTGGATTTGGTGCTTAAAATTTTCAATGAAATTAAAAGAAAGTTTTTCAAAACTTTTTGGGTTTAAGTTCTATTATTTTACAATGATTTTTTTTCTTTTTATAACTTTTATATAAAATCTCTTTGCATATAAACGTTTGTTCTGATAAATGTGCAATATAAACCATTAAAGTTAGTAGCATGAAATTTGGGAAGTTATTTTGTGGACATTAAACCCACTGAGAAAGAATTTTGCAAAATTTTCATTCAAAATTTAATTTAAAATACAAGATTTTAGTGCATTTTCACTGTAAAATTAAGGTATATTAGTGCAAAAATTTTTTATGCCACTTTAAAGATTTAAAAAAATAACTTTAAAATGATACAAATTTTGTTTGAATGGATACATTTTTTTTCTGTAGTTTTGGTAGTTTTTGAAACAATTGGTTATAACGATTGTTACAGTTTTAGATACAATTTTTTACAATGATTTTTATTATAATGTAATTCAAAACAATATCATGCCTTCTTGGAATTGTCAAATCACTTTATTTTACTGATATTAAAGTTATGATAAAAGACAAGTGGGGGGGGGGCTTCTTTACTTTGATTTGAACTTTTAAAAAATGTTAAGCAGTTCATTAAATGGGATTCTTTGAGTTTTGTTAAATTTTGAAGTATTGCAATATATTATCTTGTACTGGCTTCAAAAAATACTTTAAGGAAATGCTTCTATTGATATTTATTTTCATTCCTACAGAACTGGCATTTATTTTATTTTATTTATTTTATTTTTTATTTGGTAGTTTTTGAAAGTTACTTTTATTTGGTAGTTTTGATAGTTACTTTTATTTTATTTTATTATTATTTTTTTTTCTTTTGTTTTCATTATTTTCAAAACTAGAACTTGTTAAAGCATTTTCATTACTTCGTAAAATATATAACCCCATTTTAAAGTAAGATTTATTTATTTTTGCATATAGGTTAAAAAATAGACTGTGTTAAATTTTTAGTATGTTAAACATGTAAAAAAGGCCTTTATTAAACTTCAGAAATAAGAAGTGATGAGACAATTTTTTTGATAATCTGACCATTTCTGAATACTGCTATTCTTTTCTATTAAGAAGTGGCATAAAAAACATAATTCTAATATGGTTTTGTTTTGCTATTAATTTTGTGGCAGTTTTGTGAACTGGAACTTATACAGAATTTAAATTAAGAGTTAATATCATTTTATTTATTTTATTTCAAAAATAATCGTTATTACAGCTCTTAACAACTATGTGCTATTTTTTCGAACAACAAAACTGAATATATTTTCTTTGTCATTTCAATAAATAAATAAATAAAAACTATATTTACTGTTATTTTAAAATTCTGTGCAAGCTAAAGCCACAACAGTTTTGCCAATCTTATTATGGTAACCTTTCCAAAATGCTTTTGTTCTTAACTTTGAAATTGCAAATACTGAATCTAGCGAGTTAGTGAACTGGAACTTATGCAGATGGAAATTTACACTTCCATCCCCAATCATATTGAATCTTATTTACTGTTGCATATATGAAAATTAAATGCAAAATGTTTAGTCATGCTATGCTTCTACATCAATATTGACATTCTCGCAAATTATGTATCCATCTAAATGATTTGGTAATTTATTGATTTTAAGAAATGTTGAAAAACTTCAGGGATATTTATTATTATAAAAGTTGGCTTAATTATTTGGTATTGATAAAAAAAAAATTTAATTTTACAATAATTTTTATTTTTGTCAAAATCTAAAAGATTTTTTTTTAACATTAGAATACATTGTGCAAATACAGAAATATTAAAATATGAAGAATATACACTTAAAAAATTTTTTCAATAAAAACTATGTATTATCATAAAGTAAAATATTTTTTGATTAAAAAATATGCTGGTTTACTTATGTATACATGTACAAAGTTACTTTTTTTTTTTTTTTTTTTTTGCTAAGGTGGTTAAAAAAATACTTAAGAGTACTTAATTTCTGCAGCAATTTCTTGCTACACACCCAAATGAACCTTCTTAATGAAGATCAGTCCCATAACATAATGCAATTAAAAATGTGCTATAAAATAAATATTTCTCAAGCTTCCATCTTTTAAGTTGATAATGAGCTAAGTATGTTTTATGCAATGTGGAGGGGAGGTGTAATACAGCCAGGAACTATCCTATTTTGCATTAAAAGTGGAGGTCAGATAATACAATTAGTATATTCAGATTTTTTTTAAAAAAATGAGCTTGCTGCTGTTTATTGGCCAACATGGAGAAGAGAGAAATTCCTTCTGTCATAGAAAAATGAACAACATTGTTCTTTGGTGAGACGTTCCATTTTGTCAAGTTATTTGTCTTAGATTATTGAGTAGATGTCCTATATAATTATACTTGAATTGCAAAAATTTTGAAATGTTGATAACTGTATAATTTGTAATATAAAATATCTGGAATAAAATTTTAAATAATTTCTTATTTTTTCTTTCTATTGTACTCGGCACAGCTTTAGATAAGTGTTACCTTGTTTTTTTGTTAATGAAATGTTAACTATTTAACTGTTGCAAAACTTTATTTAAATTTTTCTTAAATGTCAGTATTTGTGAATAAAATTAGACTTGTAACGTAACAAATATTTATTGTAAAGTTTCAAGTAATTACCTCTTAAATTAGTTGTTGAAAATTACTTGATATAAAGATGGTGCACAAGAGAGTAAAATATATATTTAATATTAGTATTTGCTAGGATCTCAATGTTTCTGTAAATAAATAGTTTTAACTATAAATATCATATATAATATTTTTAATGTAAAAGATACTTTTGACAAAAAAAAATAATATGCAGAATCTTTTTATTGTATTCAACCTTATTCTTAGTTAAAAAAAAATTTTTTTTAAAGAAAGGAATCAAAGAATTTTATTAATTTGATTTCTTGAAAAATTAGTCTGCCCCAAATCTTTAAAAATTGCAGGTTATTAAAAAAAACCTTTAAAGAATTTTATATAATTTTTTTAAACACAGTGAATGTCAATTTAAATGTGTTTACGAAATTGAATATAAAGAGGATCATTTTAAACAGTTAATAACTATCTTGATCAATTGAAATCCACTTGTCAGGTCTTGAATCAATTTTAAATCACTTTATGTTAAAGAAATATTTTTCCATATCAATAAGTTAAAATAAATTGTTTATTTAAATACTTCTTTCCTATCTTTTAGCTGTTTTAAATTCAGTTTAATGAACAATTTTTAGTGTTATGCTTGCTTCATGTAATGAAAGCAGTTTTTAAGTAATAAGTATTGAACCATTTAATTGTCATGTTGTCTTTACTAACATCTTTGATACACTTTATGACTTTTATGAGCAAAATTTGAAGAAAATCTAATTAAAAATTAATTCTTCAATTTTATTTTTGTTAATTTATGTTTTAAAAAGTTTAGATATCGTAATTTATTTAGCTCCTTAACTTTTGTTGAACATACATTAATACTTGTACATCAGCATATACACTTATTTTAATATTTTTTGAAACTTACAATATTAGCAAAATTTAAAAAAAAATGTTGCGATTTATATAATTTTCTTTTTCTTGTAGCTGAGAAATTTTATAGAAGATACAGTTATTTGTTCTCTTCCTCTGATGGCCTTCAAGATTTATTGAAGTGCGAAACATGCGAAGATGCGCAGGTCTTTCTCAAAAGGTGTTTATACATTTTTACATATATATAATATGGCAAAAAACAAAATTTTTATTCTACAAAAGGGAGGAAAAATTGGCAAGCTTAAACAAAGGAAGCCTTAAAATATAGGATTAGGCTCTAAGTATGGCTTTTGTTTAGGATTATTTTTAGTTGAGAAAATAATACATGTAGTCTGTCAGATTCTTCTGTATCAGCTAATAAAAATTTTTATGTACATTTTGATTCATAATATTCTGTTTAAAGTTTTAACTAAATTTCGTTTTATCCTTCATACTTCACTTTCCAATTTTATGCATGTATTTTGGAAGTGTGCAATATTTTCTCATCATGAAATGTAATCATGAATAGAAGTTAAAGAAACTTAAGAATGATGTATTATTCATTCATCAATTATTTATGACATGAAGATTTTTATATTTGAAATACCTATCTGTTAATTAGAATTACAATGCTGACAGATAATTTATTTAGAATAAATTAGCTGTTTGAAAGGCAACATTGATATGATTTTGTAGATTTCATCCAATTTTTAATTTGATCATATGATAAATCTTGGAGAATGAATCTTCTTGTTTCAAGATACAATACTGGTCAAGAAGTTGATGTTTTTTTGAAGATATTTTGTTTCTGTGTTGCCTAACTATTTTAAATCTGAGTTAAATTTCAAGTGATGATTCTGCATTTTTGAAAGTACTATAATCTAATTATAAGTAGCCATAATAATAATTAACATGTTGAAAAATGTGAGCTCTTATCACATTTGGAGTGCTCTTTTTTTATCCATCAGTTTTATTTAAGGACATTTCTATACGAGTATTTTTGTTAATTAAACTTAATCTATATTTGTTGATAATTATTTTTTTGCCATGACATGCATTATTTGATCATTCATCTGTAGGGAGCCATAGTTAATAGATGTTCTGAAAGTCAAACTGTTCTTGAACTCAGAAAACTATTGTACATCTTTCTCATATCAATCCTCACCTGACAGCTGTAGGCATTACAAGCAGACTTTGTGGTCCCCGAAATTCAAAACCCTTTGTTCGTATTATTGGTCATAGGCTTCAAGTAGCTGACTGAATCAAAGACACCCTGTCAAAAAAACCAATGATCTCGACGAAAAATTTCAAGATGCATGTGGAATACCATGCGATACCCTTGATGGGACTTCAAGAGACATTCAATTTCTTGGCCATCTGAGTCTGTTCTGGCCATGGTACACTGGCTTTGTTCTTGTGATTTATAGACCCTTCGTCGGTTCCACACTGACAATTCGAACTTTGGTCAAAGAAATGACTGTGATGTACAGAAAATACACCATGGCCAGTATATACTTGGTTAAGATAAAATTCAGCCTCAATTCAGTTAACTGAAACGTTTTTAAAATATTGATATGTTGTTCATCCCTTGATGGAATTATTCTATCTCTCCTGCCAATCCTTAGTTATTAGTTTTTTAGTATCATTTCTGAGTTGGATTTTAGACTCATGGACAGATATTTCTTGGGTTTCTACGTTTAAAGCTTCCTTGGCTAGTGTATCTGCTTTTTCATTTCCAACGTATCCCTGATGAGCTCTGACCCAGATCATTTCAACACCAAGTTCATCAGCTTTTCCTTTTATATCCAATATTATTATTATTTTTTTGTTTGTTTGTTTCACCAACGGAATCTAGGGCCATTAAAACCAATCTTGAAATGGAAATTAACTTTGTCACTCAACATAAAATAAAAGGGTTAAACTCCAGAGCATTTCTGATTTCCACCACCTCTGTTATAAAAACACTTGCATTGTCATTCAATCTAAAGTTTCTAGATTCTTTTTCTTGTTCATTTTTGTACCATACAAATGCACAACTTACTTTTTTTACCCATTTTTGATCTATCTGTATACAGTGGTAGCCAAAATTGTAGACACTTTTGAAAATTTTAATGTATTCTATCTTTGTATGCTTATAGAAAATGTAACTTTTCATAAAATGCAAACTCTTGTATATCATTTTAAAGAGAATTTAATGCTGATTTAAATACAAAAAGCAAAATTTAAATATTTATAATACAAAAAAAAGTAGAGGCAATAATTATTGATATATATTAGATGCTGATGGCTGCAGTGAATTATCAGTACTTAGTAGAGTAGCCTTTATTCTTTATTACAGCTTCACACTGATATTTCATTGAGCTGACAAGAGTTTTAAGCTCTTCCTTCGTTATTACATGATGCCAGGAAACAATTATAGCCACAATTAATCCTCTTTTATTTGATGAACTCTTCATATATATGAGTTTTCAAAAGGTGTCATAAGTTGTCAATTTTGAGGTCAGGACTGCTTCATGACCATGATAACAATTCAGTGCTCTTTGTACTAAACCACACTTTCGATATATTTGCTATGTGGCAAGGAGCTTATTCATGCCGAAAAATACATGATGCATTGTTGGGAAAGAGATCACTGATAGAAGGTGTATGTTTTGGCTCTACTAATGTGTCAATGTATTTTCTTTCATTTAATGTCCCAGCGATAACTTGAGAGAGACCAATACTGTCTGCTGACATGCATGACAAAATCATAACACTGAGTTCTTCATAGTTGTCTGAATGCAGTCAGTATGTAGCTCTTCGCTTATTCTATGTCTTGCATATTTTCACCATCACTACCGTATAACAATATCTTTGTTTCATCACTCCATATAACTTGTGACCACTTATCATCTGCCCAATTAATGTGTTCCTTTGCTCTCTGTAACCTTTTTACATACTGCTGTAAATTGAGATAAGGATTTTTTTGTTGTTGTTGTTGAATTCTACCTCTTAGTCCAACATCTAATAATCTTCTCCTGATTGTTCTTGAACTGACATAAATGCCAGCATCATTGAATTGACTTCTGGTGGCCACTGATGATATTCTTCTATCTTGGAGATATAGTCTATTTATTCTTCTGTCATAAACAGATTTGGTGCAGCCTGCTTCGTTTTTATTGAATTTGTTTCCTGATATCGTAAACAAAACTTTCGGGCTCAAAATGTAGTTACTGAACCACCCACCTGTTTTGCAATTTCAGCATAGGAAAACCACATTTTTATAACATAGTAATCTTAGTTCTCTTTCTAGGTGTCTAATCTATTCTTTTATTTGATGTCATTGCTTCTTGACTAAATATTAGAAATATTTTCAAAAATTACAACTATATATTAAAAAGTTTAACAAAATTTCTAACTTGCAATTTGATAACATAAAAAACAGTCTTCCTTCTGTAGAAAAAAGCTCAATAATGATTTGTTCCAACTTTAAACACGATGTCATCTTCTGCTAGCAGTTATTAACATTCGATTGCTTCCCAGAACAGTGATTTGTCAGGAAAGTTAGAAATTACAATCCATTACATTACCGTGTTTTTTATTCAGATTAAAGTAAGAATAACTTTTTTGTATTGCAAATATTCGGTATTAAATTCTCTTTAAAATAATATGTAAGAGTTTGCATTTTGTGAAATGTAACATTTTCTATATGCGTACAAAGTTAGAAAACAACGATTTTCAAAAGTGTCCACAATTTGAACCACCACTATGTATACTAGTACCTTTAGCCATAACATGCACGTAATAGTTCCATGCAATTCTTTTGACTCTCCATGATGGGATATATACTTCAAAATCAAAGTTGCACCTATTATCTGAATATTCTGCATTTTTGCTACTCTAATTTACTTAGCCGTCTTCCTTTCTCTTTTAATAATTATATTGATAGGGGGACAACCACTGAGAATTTGTGTCTGTGGATGCCATGTTATAGGCTTTAGTTATAGCAAATGCCGGAATACGTTGAAGCTGTTGAAGTTTATTTATTTGCCTGACTTTTCCAGTAAACTAAATAACAGACCCAGATGTTATAATTTTTTCAAGTACATTTTTATACATTTCTTTGGTTGTAAAGGGAGTAAGTCCCCACATAGCCTTAGTCAGTCTTCTAATTTTTTTCATTTAGTTTTCCTATTTTAAGTAACATTTCGGTTAAGTGGGTTATAAACATCAAATTAGAGTTAAAATTGATTCCTAAGTACTTTAACTTTTTCATGTATGGTATTCTCTTCCCATTTAATCTAATTCCTAGAAAATGACTGATTTCTTTTCTGTATTTAAACATGATATATTTACATTTATTTGTGCTAAAATTTATATTTATCGACCCAATCTTCCATAATTATCATTATAGCTTTGCTCATTTGGGCAAAATGAAAAGATGTTTTACTTTTCATAAGGATTACCACATCATATGCAAATGTACTCTAAATTCAGGATTGTCTACAAATTCATTCAATAACTCATTCTTAATTAAGGGACCAGAACTTGAGCTCTGAGGAACTTCTTGATTATAATACCAAGCTTCATTGGTATAAAGAAGAATTGCACAATTGCTCAAACTATCCAAAAGTCCATATAATGATTTGTTCACCCCATATATCTGAGTATTCTCTTGATGTCTGGCCAACTAATTGAAATTAAACACATTTTCATTATCTAATTAAATCTTGCACAAGATCAATTTGTTATCTCTAGCACAATTAATAAATTTCAAGGCCCGTATTGTCCTCATTCTTTTCTGAAACCAAACTGGTTTTTATTTAAAATATTTTGAGACACTAGGGAAATATATCAGTCTGTTCATTAGAGGTTTGTCTAAATATTGCCCAAACTAACAATAGACAAATGGGTCTGAGATTTATAATTCATCAAATCTTTTCCCTCCTTTGGAATTAGAATTAATTTAGCTATCTTCCACTCTTCTGGAAAGTAACCATTATTTAAGCACCAGTTCATCAAACTGGTAAACCATTCTTTGTCTGCAATAAATTCAACTGTCCATCCATCGTGACCTAGAGCAGCCTGTTCCCCCCCCCCTTCATATCTTTAAGAGTTTTCTCGATTTCCATGATGGTAAATTCTTGCAATTCTTCTAAAGAGTGATAATAGTCCCTTTCTTCTACCTCAAGAATACTTGGAAATTGTTTTTGAACTATATAATCAAAACTGTCTTGGTCTGTTGATGTATACTCTCCAGTATCTTTCCTTATTTGGTTTATTTTGTGGATAGAGTCTTTAAATTTGATATTTTTGATTATACCTGCTTGGTTTTTAAAAGTTATCCTGTATAATTTTTTTAAAAACAATCTTGTTTGGATTTTTTAATCATTTGTTTATATTTTGCTGATTCTCTTTTCATCAATATTTGCCTTTTAATGCGACTTTCAGGATCTCTTTTGCTTTAAAAACATCTACGTAATGCTCTTGCCTTATTAGGCATTATTTCTAGATTTGAATTCCACCATGGTATTTGCTTTATATTTTCCCTATAAAATGTTCTATTAATGACACATATTAGATTTAATCCCCTATTAAAATCCCTTATTATTTCATCTATGCTTTCATATGTTAAGCTTCTTTCCCTGAAAGTCTGTACGAGGCGCTTCAGATCCTTACGAAAATCTAGAATCTTCACATCATTCATAACATTCTTCATAAATGTTAAAAGTTCATGGTATCGTAAACCTTAATTTAAAAATTCCTATTATGCATGTTTTTAATTTTTATTATAGCATTATTCAGCAGTAATGCACATTTTTAATTTTGATTTATATAAGAAATGTATATAAATATATTGCATTTTCATTCATCGATATTGCTATATCTGTGTTTGGTATTAAGACTCTTTTTTACTAGCATGTGGATGTTGTAATCTTTGTTTCATAAAATATTCTAGTTATACTAAATTTATCAAACATTAAATATCATAATTTATTTACTTCAGTTATTGAAATATAGTGATTTATTTTCTTTTTATTAAAAATAAATAAGAAAAAAAAAGGTTGACATCTAAAGTATAAATTTAAAAAATTCTTCGCAATGTAATTTTATTGAAATTTTGAAACACTACATTTATTTGACTTTAATAGTTAACCATTTGTGAAATTTGAGATTTTGAAACTCGTAAAAATACTAATTTATAGTTATTATATTGAGATTCTGTTTAAATTCTTAAGTTGATTTTTGTTTTTTTAATGCTAAAGAGAAATATCAGAAAAGATGAAAATTTCAAACTCAAATAACTTATTACTAAAAATGTATGTTAATAAAGATATGCAAACTGTTCTGTTTCATTAAATTTTTATGTTTGAAATATGTTGTAATTTTTATTTTTGTAGTTTCTCTATGATGAAAACCAATGAAATAAACCTAATAATTGAAATTAGCTAGAATCTCTGTGTTCAATTTCACTTAATTATATATATTACTAAGAATATTATCAGACAGGGCATTAATACAGGTCAGTTATATTTCAGTTCATTCAGTTTATAATTCTTATTATATTTGGCAATTTTGGTAAGTACATCATTAATTTGATCTTTTAAAGATACAATTCATGTTAAGAAATTAATTCACTTTAGCCTAGATAAATATTTAGCAATTCAAAAGTTTCAACTAATGTTTTAAAATTAATTTTTGATTTATGTTTTTTACTAAGAATATTCCATTTTTACTTGAATTTCTTTAAATTTAATTTTTCCTTTAAACAAAATGATTATAATTTAAATTATTCAAAAAATGGATATTTTTTTGCCAAATTGTATTATGCACTTATTTTCTAGAATATATCTGTTTTACTTTTTAACATTAATATTTTAGAATTCAATCAAAAGTAAAACATTTGGTAATGTATATAAAAATTAACACTTGTAAACTTGGAAGTGCTGGAAATTTTAAATTCTCATTCCTATTTGTTTATTGTTTAAGAGTTAAAGCAAATTCTTATTTATTATCTTTTTACATAATTTTCTGCCAAGTAACTGTTTTGTGCATCATTTTTAAAATTGGTTAAATTTTCCAATTCTTTTAGTCTATCCAGAATCAGAGTAAAACTTTCAAAAAGAGCTTACACGACTTTGTTAAATTGGCTCAAGGTAATATGCTAATTTCTCTTTTGAAATTGATATTTGTTTTCAGCTTTGTGAATCATTGATTGAAAATATATTTTTCTTAACAAATTATTATTCCTTGAATTTTACATTTCTATAGATTTAGTAACTCACAGTTCTAAAAACTTTTAAATTTCTTTTCTTTTGAAACCCATACTTTTAAATAAATGATCGAACCTTTGCAATCAGAACAATATTTGCAGCTTAAAATTGCAATTAAATTTTTAATTTTCTGACTGATGTTGAACATTAAAAATGCAGAAAGATTCTTCAACTATTTGGAAGCTTAGCATGTCACAAACCATTTCTTTATCAGAAATAACTTTTTTTTTAAATTATTTTTTGCATATTTATACCAAACATACTTTCAAAACAACTTTTTGAAACTTTTTAAAAATTTAGAGTTTGTCTTAATAAATATTTGAATATATTGGGTGTAATTAATACTGTCTGATAATTTTTATTAAAATATTTATTTATAAAATTTATTTATTTGATTATAAGTTTTTTTAAATCATACTTTGTTCAAAGTTCATAAGCAAATTTTACTTCATTTATCCATTCTGTATATGAGTACAGTAAATTTTTTGTATTGTAATAAGTAATCAATTTTAAATGAGATGATATATTGTGAAGTAGACTTGTTCAATTTTTTTTTCACGCGTATTTGATTGCAAGCATTTTTTTTATGACTGTCATTGAATTTCTAATTTTTATTGTTAATTTTCACTTAATGCATTTTTCGTTCAGACATCATATTGTTTAAATGTTATTAAGAGAGGAAACTTCTTCCATTTAATGATTTTTTTTAGTTTATATGAAAATTTGTTTTATAATTTTATTTGTTATTTTGTTAAAAATTTATTAGTATAATTCCCATTTATTATTATGGTTTTGTCAGAATTTCAATCTAAATAATTTTTACTTAGATTGAATTTGCTAAATTATAAATTACTCTAAACTTTACTAAATTTTTTAATTGAGAACTATTTGAATTTTAAAGGTAAGTTTAATTTTTAATTCTGCTATACAAACTTTGAATCCTGTTATTTTAGGTAAGTTTGATAGTTATGTTATTATTAGTAAACATTTTTTTTTGTGTTACAGTATAGTGTGAAATTTTCAGCATTATCTTGTATATGATATTTTAATTTTTTATAATGTGTTAGGTATTATTTAAGTTTCATATTATAAGTTCTCCAAAATTGTTTTAGATAAAATAGTTACTTTATTATTTAAGATTTTTATCAAGCAAGTTAAGAACATGAAATAAAAAATGAATATTTACTTTTCATTTGTAAAAATGGATTAAAACATCTATTTGCACACATTTATTGTATTTTCCATTTTAGTGAAATATATCATATTATTTATAAAAGAAACCAATTTGATAATAGGATGGCTTAAAAAAAACAGTAAAAAAAAAGCCGTTTTCTACTACTTTACTTCAATACGATAGTCGTGAATTAATTTTATATTTTAAAAAATTCAGAATTCGAAGAGTTTTCTATTTTTATGAATTGAATACATTTATTGACTAGTTGTTTTGAAATGTATATCTTTTTTTGTTGTTTATATTTAACCAGTTTATATTTAATTAAAATTTGAATTTTAATGCTGTTTAAAGTTATTGTAGCCAAGTTGACACCACAACTTCACTCAGATGGCAGGTTTTAAATGCTAACAAATTCAAAAACACTATTTAAAATACTGGAAGCTCTACTCTAAAAATCAATACTTCATTTTTATTTAATTTCCGTGCAGCTTATTTTTGAATAGTTTAAATTAATATTTTGGAAATGAAACAGATTAAAAAATTGGATTGTTTTCAATGATATTTTTGCTGTTACTATCATTTGATATATATATTTAAATTTAAATTATATATTAAACATACTATTAAAGGCATTGCTAATCTTGATAAACACAGTATTTAATTATATGCTGCTATTTATGTAAATAATAAATATTAACATTTGTAAAAATAAATATTGCAAAAATTTAATCTCTAAAACAATCCATAAATACACAGATTTAACAGGCAGAATTTATCGATTGATAATTGTAATGAAATGGAATTTTAAAGGATTTAACCTTTTGCTTTTTGTCAGCACTGCATTGAAATTACTTTATAAATTTCTGAAAAATGATGGTAGCATGACTTCGGAACTAAGCTTGAAATTTGTGAGGAATACCAGTTTATATCCATCAAAAATGTCAAGTATTTGCTTCAAATTTAAAGTTTAAAAACCTAAGTTCTGCATTTGAATATTAATTAACATTTGAAGTATTTTCTTTTTGTCTAAAACCCTTGAAAATAAAAACAATTTCTGAATGGCATGTTATTTCCATTTTTGCTTGAAATACCTTCAATAGTTATAATTTTTTTTTATTCAGATAGAGAGGAAAATTTTGATATTAACCCCCCCCCTTTTTTTTTTTTTTTTTTTACAAATTTTATGCTGTTTATTTATTTTTTGTTTCTTAATAACAGAAGGCCTACTAAAGTAAGCATATACTTAATAAATAGGAGATAAGAAATAAATCCCACAGTCATCAAAAACTCTTTGATGGGAGAATATGGGGTCCTTGAAACGCAGGTGAAATGTATATCCGATATTTTTTGACAGAAGGTGGGAAAAAAAGAAAAAAAAACAATTTTGACTTAATTTTACCTTGAGAAAGTGAATATGTTTGTGAAGTAAACACCCAATAGTAGTTTGCACAAAATCGATATATGCAATAGACTTTCAGTGGCTAACAGTAAGAGCATTTGCATTGCAGTCTAAAAATCCAGTTTGAACTGTAAGTTTTGCTTTATTAACTGGGAGATATTTATAACAGGTATCCTTAGTGCCCTTTGTTTAAAAATCTAAAAGTAATAAGGAAGGGAATAATAATGCAGTTGAACATTGGTGTGAAAATGTTTAATATAAAATTATTTGCATTTTTATGTCTGAAATTTGTAATTCTATAGCCCTTGATTTTTTTATGGCCCTTAAAGTCTTTGAAAATCCTGGAAAATGTCCTTAAAGTTTTTTTTTTTTTTTTTGCTAAGAGTTGGAAACTCTGATAAACTAAATGTTATTTACTATACATAATTATTGCATCCTTCTTAGATTTTAAAGTATTTTTGCCTTTAGGTGGGTTTGGGTATTTTATAGACTCTACTAATATAGATAAGATGGCTGTTTCATTGACTGGCCAATTTAATTTCTCATTTCAACACATTCTTTATTTAATAATAATCATCATAATTTAATCTTCTTAATTTAAATTGACCTGTCTACAGCGTTTCAGTCCAGCAGATCATTTAGTCAGAAATCCGCTATTGAATAAATATTGAATGAATAAAAACTAATTTAATTAACATTAAAAAATAACCATTGATTGTTTGATTCTAGTCCTTTTAGTGGAGAAAAAAAAATTTCACTATCCTGAAGCTGATCATTTATCAATATATCTGATCCATATTAGTCTAAATTATTTTAAATATTTTTCTTTCTGTATGAGGGTGTATGTGTAAAATAATATCTCAAAAAACCTTATTTCTAAATTCATTCTAGGATGAAATTTACTATAAATATTAAATTTTTTATTTAAAATAAATCTCTCTTGTGAGATTTAAATATAATATATTTTTCTTTATGGTTTTATGAGTTATTATATATAAATCAATACATGATTTCTGTCATCATCAGAAATAAAAACTAAGTTTATGAAACTGAAATAAAATAAATATAAAACGTCTTTTCTAATCTGAAACAATTTTTAAATCATTGATATTTTCCATTTATTATTGCATTTTCAATTCAAGTAATTATTTTGATAAACTTTTGTATTTTTCACTTATTAGATCATTTTATTCTCCTGTGTTTTTCAAAATTGTTCAGCAAATTTTTATTTAAAACTATTTACAGGGCAATTTCTCAGAGTCTTCAGAAATGTTTAATATCCCAAGAGTTCTTCATGAAAATTTTCATATTGATATATACAATGGTAAGAAGTTTGAATCTAATTTTATATATGTAAATCTCGACTTTAATATAGTCATACTTCACTTAACAAGCATCTTGCATAACTGGCATAACGAGTAAAACAAAATGTTAAAAATGACTCAACTATCGGTGTTTTGCAGAACATGCAGCAAGGAAACACTGTGACACTACATATTAGTTTGTCTTGTGTCAGTCTGTGTTATGTGCTTGTTTGAAGACATCTCTTGCATTTGCTGAGAAGAAGTTTTGATTGGATATCATTATCGAATGTCAATATTCTGAGGGGTTAAAATGTCTGTGAAGCCTGAATCAATGAGATTATATCTCCAAGATTATGAGGCTAAAGGTGAATAGCAGTGATTTTGGTGAGCTGATGGAAGAATATATCCATAAGTATTGGAGAACTTATGGAAGTGCATTTTCTTTCAAAGCAAAGAAGATTTGACCAGGAGGAGAAGAAATAATAAAATCAGAAGTACAAAAAACTTCTTGTGAAATAAAATTCTGAAAGTGTGTGAAATAATTACATTGTATATTGAGAAGCATTGTCCTAATCAGGCAGTAGATATGCATTCTACAAATTCATTCTATAATAATGCTGTTTTATTTCTACCGAATTTTGAAATGCAGTCAAAGACAAATGTCCTAAGACAATTTCCTTGTAAAAAAAGAGGGAGGGGGGAGTATTATAAATAATAAACTATATAATTTGAGTATTTTTTTTTTTCAGAATGAAATGTATTGCTCCATTTAACATGGAATTCCATATTATTTATTTGCTTAACAGGTATTTCTTTTTACAAGTAAGGTTTTAGAATTAATTGTATTCATTAAGCAAGGTTTCATTGTAGCTTTTGATTTCTAAAGATTTGCACTTCCTGTTCATGATTCTATTTAGTGTACTAGTATAATGCTTTTGTAGTACATTACTTTCTGATGAAATTTAGTTAATTTATTAATTAATGATAAAATCTACTTCAAAGGACTCATGAAAATAATTCTATAGTAGACAGTACAATACTTGGATCATTTTGACATTAATTAATGTCAATTGCTGCAAGGAATCTGAGCTGAGGGACTGCCATATAATTTATGCACTTCAATATCAAAAGTAGATACATTTGTATATGAATATTAAATGTATTATTTATATGGAATTTCACAAATATCCTGTTTAAACAGATGAATAAATAAGGAAAATTTGGAATTTTTTAGTCAATTTATTTTATTCTATAAATATTTTCATTTGCAATAAACAATGAAATAAACATTTTAAATTTGTTGAATTATTAATGTTTTGAAAAATTTAAAGGTTAATGATTTTTTCCATGCTGTATATTACTTAAATAGCGTATTGTGTCACAAATCTAGAATCCAAGTTAGTTTTAAAGATTTTGAATAATGTGAAAACTTAATCTTTTTTTTTCCATGTTTTAGGGGTTAGATAATTGTTTTGTGAAGTATTATGATTATATTTTAAAGTGTTGTTAGATTTCATATTTATATCTACCCAGATGGATGTTTTATTTTGAAACAAGACAAATATAATTTAAAAAGTTTAAAGCTCAAATGAGTTTTATTTCATTAATTAATATGAGTTTTTCTATTGGTATTTTTTTCCATTATACATGTATATACATATGTAAAAATAAATAAAAAATAAATTTTTAATGAAGGTTGACTTTTATCCACCAAAGCAATATAGCAAAAATCTGTATATAACAATAATCTTGCCTATAGCAATATCTTTTATTTTGTTCCTAATGGAATTCCTATTTACTTGGTATATTATTAACTTGCATACTGGAATAATCACTTTTTTGATGCACCTCTTTGTAACGTTAAATTTTTCTCTTTGAAAAACAGGTACAATACAATTCACTCCCCCCCCCTCCCTCTTGGAAAATGATATTTCCTGGTCCTCCAGAATGCATGCAAGTAAGAAATCATAAGAAGGGAGTAGTGACTAGAAATCGAAGCCTGTTGCTGAGGGTGGTAACTAGAAATAGAAGCTTGTTGTTGGGGACGGAGTCTAGCAATTAAAACAATTGCGTATATTTTTTTCCTTTGTCTCAGATGGCAATTATAGAAGCTGCTAATTTCCAGTTAACCCTCTGACTCAACCATCTGTTCCTTGAATTTCGTTTTTGTTTTTTTATAATCCTGATTCTTCAATGGTGCAGTGTAACATATCCTGATATGAAAAAAAGCTTTTAAAAAAAATCAGAAACTGATAAAAGTTTAAAGCAAGTTGATGCTGCTAAAAGTATGGGATTCCTTAATTGATGATAGCTACTTGTTTCTAGCAAAAAGGTTATGAAGTTGCAATTAGGAAATATAAAGTGATTGCAAATGAAAATGATTTAAAAATTGCAGTAGATGAAGATTTTGAATTTTCTATTCTAAAAGGGTTTTACAACATGAAGAGCAAAAATTTCCCAATAATAGGCCAGTGATTTCTGAAAAAGCAAGAAAATGTATTTTCAATGATATCAAAGATAGCAGTAATTGGCTTTCCTCCTTTCAGGCATATTGGCGTTAAAGTTCTTAAAGTAATACGATTTCATATCGGCGAATACATTCGAGATGAATCATTATATGCAATAAAATTTGTTACTTAAGTATATACATTTGCACTAATATGATACTGCATGCACAAATGTTCAAATCATCTATAACGATAATCTGTTATAATATTTTTCTAGGCCCATGCAATATCAATATAAGCAGGTTTTACTATATAGCGGAAATCTCAAGAATTAAATTTTTTGTAATTACAAAAGTGCAAAAACAGCAGCGACAATTATCCATTAAAAAAAGTTATTTTGGATATTTTTTTGAGAAATTATATTGATGCTAATCAAAAATAATTTTCTGCATTACACACACTTTTATAAATATCTTCAACCACATCACATAAATGAAAATCTCACTTGTGGGGAAAATCAGATGTGAGAATATTCTTTTAAATTTTTGTATTTTCTAATTTCAACTCTGAATTTTAAGTATTCAAAGTTATGGCTAAGACTGATACTAACAATTGATCAATAAGATATATTTAGGATAGTAAAATTATTTATTTATTATATATATTAAGGTATTCGACTAGGTTCTAAGATGAGTTTTAAAAAATTAGCATGAAAAGTTTTTATAGTGTCAAATAAATGATGCAGCCTTAAAAGTTCATATTTCGAAGAAAATACTTATATATTACTATAAGTTTTTGAAGAAAGAAATTAGTTAATAAAACTTCAGCAAAATTTTCAGTTTTAAGCAAAACTACATAAGTTAAAAAAAAAAGAATGGAAATATTTAATTTTTCATATGTATACTTTTTAAACTACCAAGAATGTAATATACAACAAGATAAAAATTATTTTAATAAATAAGTATTTTCTGAACATATAAAGTTGTGAATGATTTTTTTCCCAAAATCTTCATTATGTTTATGAAAATGCCTGTAAAACATGATTAAATAAAGCTATCTTATAATCCACATTCCATTACACTTTCAAATGTATTTGATACACAAATAATATATTGCATGACATTTTATCGAACTGCATTTGAGATATCATGTCTTCTATGAACCAATTATAATGAAATCATTCTTCAGAAAATCTGTTTGAAAATTATTTGTGCACATTAGTTTATCTGAATACACTAAAAGTAAATACAATTTCCGGCTTTTAAAAAAAATTGAATGAAAGAAGTAAATTGTGTCTGCATAGATAGATGGTTAATAATAATGTTGCAAATACTTTTTGGGAATTTTATATTAAAATAATATTTCCTGTTAAAAATATCACTCTTTTCATTTTAAAAAATATGTATTATTGAAATAAATTTATCTACAATTCTATCTTACATACTTTAAAAACAGATTGTTGAAGAAACGATACATTTTAAGCTTCATTTTTAAACCATAAAAAAGGGATAATTTTGAATTTTTCAGGGAAACATTCTTACAAACTACTCAGATATGCTGATGCTTGATATGTTTAAAATAGGCTTGGTTTTAATATATATTACTATATTATTGTATAATGTGTTCATTTATATTATTGTTTTCATTAGCTGCAATACTATAATTTTTTATATGTAATTTCAGGTAAAGAGGAAGAGGCATTTTTCTTAGATGAAAAAAAGATACTGGAGAAAATGCAAAGTTTGAGTATGTATTTTTTTCAATTTCTTTTTTGCTTTCAGTTAATATCGAGCTAGAAGCATAGCATTTTTAGTTATCTGAATTTATTCAAAAGAAGTAAAACAAAAGTAATATTTTGAAAATATAGAATATATTTGAATAAAAATAAGAAAATTTAATTGCATATTGTTAAACATTTTATTTCATTTTAAATCTCACAAACTTTTAAAGATACCACCATTTATTTTATAAAAAATTGAACTGACAGAAGTCTCAAAGCAATTTATATATTAATATTTTAGGAATTCTTGTCTGAAAACTGGCATATTTAGACATTTCAGATCCTAGGCAGTGTAAAATTGAGACCCTCCTCCCCCCCCCCCTTTTTTTTATCCCACATTATAAGATCCCTTTTTTCATAAACTCGTCAATTTATAGGTATCTTAATTTGGTTCTTTTTTTTTATTATTCTAGCAGCTTTGTAAAGTTATATTTGTTTTTAATAAAGTGAATGTAGTGGATCATATAGGAACTTGATCAATAATACTAGGCAAAATATTATTATTCTAAAATTTTATAATGTATATCTGGGAAACCGTAATGGAATTAAGTGTGAAAGAGAAGCAAAATAATTTTCAGATATTTCTGAAAAAAAGTGGGGTTTTTTTTTTCCCCTTGTTTTCTGTAGCTTTAAAATAGCAGGGAAAGCCACGAAAAAAAATCAAAATCAGAAATGCTGATTACCCTATCAGATGTGTGTATTATACTGAATTTCAATGTGTTAAAATGCTGTTTATATTAAACAGTTTTCGGCTAGTTTTCGTAATACCTACTGTTGAGATTAAGGCATAAATGAAATTGTTGAGGATATATAGAATTTCAGATGAAAATTCATTTTATAAAATTAAAATAAATGTTTTTTATTTCTAAAATATGTAATAACTAAAAAGTTATGTCTATATTATTATATTTTTTTCAGAAAATATATTTTTCTTTTATTTGCAACAAATATCTGTCATAATTTTGGAAGTAATATGATTACAAATTTACTAATTTGAAACTGTGATTTTTATCTGAAAATATTTTCTCATATGCAAGAATTGATTTTATATTTTAATAATTATTTTATATTTTTATATTATAATTAATTGATATAATATCCTTACGAGTGAAAATCTGCTGATTATCTTAGTAAATAATTTTAGAATCGAATGTGAATAAATAGTGATAATAAAGTTTGTTAAGTTCTTATTTGATTTCAAACAATGTTTCTTTTATAAACTTCTCTTTATAACAAAGGGGATTTATTTATGTACTCGGGAATTACACCCTCTGCTTACTTTACTTGTCAACCTCCAGGAATCGTATTGCGATTTATTTTTTGGATCACTATGTGATCCCAGTTCACTTTTCCTTACTTGCCATATGGTTTTTACTAAGACAAAAGCATTTTTGCTAATAATGAGAGGTTATAAATGCATTCATACTAAAAATAAATTTTAATTATTTCAAATGCATGAATTTCTAACATTAATTTTTCTAAACTAAATCATCGGTACTAAACTAAAATCCATTTCTAAAATAAAATTTTCAGCTAGTGAACAGTTACACACATAAATGTTTCAATCCAAACTGTATAATTCTAAGATGTTTATAAGTCAAATTTGAAACTTTTTTTACTTTTTCTCTGATTTACTAAAATGCATTTTGTTAAAGTTGGTTGACATAATATTAACATTGAAATAATTGCAGAAGATAGCAAATATTAATAAAATTAATTTAGACTTACCAATGAACTTTGATCAGTGGCATAATTAGGGTGAGACAGGGTAGGCAACTGCTTCGGGTTGCCATTACGAGGAAACTTAAAATAATATAATAATTTAATTGAATTTAATGAAAAGTAATTTTTTTCCTCTTATAACCAAGAACTAAAATAAAACGTCTTCAAAAATGAAAACTTTACTCTAATTTTAATATTTCTATATATAGGGTTATCAAGAAATAACAGAAGTGTTCAGAGCCCTGTAGCTTGTTATGTACTGGACGAAATATAACAAAATTTGACCACCATACACATAAGAGTATACGGTTTCGATTTATCAAAACCGTATAAAAATAATAATATAGTACCAAAAAACGCCAATAGGGGAAATCCTGGCTCTGCGATCGAAAACTTTATTATTTAATTTACTTATACGGGTACTTTGTGACATGACATCGAAGATAAAAGGAAGGGGTTGCGTGAATTTGTCTTTATGCAAGAATTCACCCGTCGATTGCGTTGTCACCACGTGAACGCGCCTTATTAGTCAAGCTGTTTCATCAACGGGACGAAAATGCCAGTGCTGCTCTTCGTGAATACTGGCGGTTAAAGCAGTTACGTAGAGGACCAATGACCATAACTAACTTACGAAGAATGGTTGAAAGATTTGAAACAACAGGAATTCTTGATGTGCAATCAGGCCGAGGACGTAAAGTTATCAAGCAAGGAACAAGTTGAAGAAGTTGGAGGCGGTTATGGATCAGGCGATAGCTATACTCTATTTCACCCTAACTTGGCAGTACTGTAAAAGGCAGAAAATGTGACGCTCCGCGTTGGGAAAGAGTTCCCCCATCAATTTTGACTTTAAAATAACTAAAATGTTCAGAAATTTATCAAATAATATGACAAATTACAAAAATCGTTTTTTTATCAGCATATATTTAAAATTATTCTCAAGTTAGAAGTGCTTAGTTGTTAAGTATTTTGTAAATAAAGCGAACGAATAAAACCAAAAGATTGACATAATGAGTTCCACTTTGGCTGGAGTCGGTCTTCAAGGTCAAATATTTGGCGCGCTTTTCTTGTACGTCAACGCCAACTTTGCTTCATTTAGTTCGCAACCATTATTATCATCACTTGTACTTTTACATTCTCGCCTTTTTACCAGTTGATATTTTTGATACTGTTAATCATATTAGTTGTTATTAATTTCGATTGTTGAATATTTATTCACGTCCTCCTTTCTATTCACTTCTAAAATGTCTGAAAAAGTGTTATTACCGACCACGCTTTATACACCTTCAAGACGAGGGAAACCAATAAAAGTGCAGCACGCAGAAACATATTTAATCTTTATTTTAGATTCCGAGAAGAAAGCCCTCAAGATTCTGGTAGTCAAATCGTTGATAAAGTTTCGCATCTTACAGGTATTTCGTAAAGAACAGTTTTCCGCTTGAAAAAAGAAATAAAAGCATCCAGTCCTTTAAGTACCCTTGGAAAGAAGCGACCAGGCTCAGTAGGTAAATGTTCACGGCTTGTAAAATATGATGACTTTACCTTATCCTGTATTCAACGAAAAATTCATGCTTTTTTTTTTTTTGTAGAAATGAGATCCCAACATGAGATAGTGTTTTAAAAGATGTGAACGATGATAGAGATATCTTTTTGAAAAACATTCATCATGAACAACGCTTTACAAAATATTAAAAGATGTGGGATTATTTTTTTAACAATGAAACGAAATGAAATAACTTCAAAGATTTATTAAAATAATGTATCAATAATATTGAACAAAATAATGAAAATAAATAAATAAAGAATTAATTATCTGATTTAAAATGATAATATAATAAAGTTAATAAATATTTACTATTTGGCGAAAAATTTACAAGATAAAGTTTCGCCAACGATCTGCATTTCTAGTAACTTTGTACTTAAAGTAACCCAATTCCACTGACAACGACATGATTCGGCATGCGTAGAATATACCCTACTGCCAAGTTAGGTTGGAACAGAGTATAATAAGCAGGTTATCAGCAGTGCACGTTGAATATCACGACAAACAAATATCCCGCTTTCGACGATGCAGAAGATTTTGCGTAAGATCCTGAAATTTTATCCGTATAAGATAACACCCATTAACTGGTGACACTGAACTGAATCTTGGCAATTTCTGGTTTTGAGGCAATTCAGGTTCACTTGAAAGGTGTTGTGTATCAAGGACATGTTCCTGACATTCCTACTTTAAAAGATCAAATAACGTTACATGTCAGACGAATAAATGCCGATGTGCTGCGAGTCACCGTCGGAAACCTCATGTACCGCATACATTATTGGAGCATCAAGTAGATGATCACGTTGAGCCAAATTTGTAAGTTGTTATAATAAACGTTTTTCATTGGTATTTGGGTGTTGCTAATTTACTGTTTGCATTGTTAGTTATGTATTCTTTTTCCACATATTATGCGTTTGTAGCGCCAGAATTTTCCCTATCGGCGTTTTTTGGTACTACTTTTTTTTTCTTGATAAATCGAAACCGCATGCTTTAATGTGTATGGTGACCAAATTTTGCTGTATTTCGCACAGTACATAACTCGCTACAAGGCTCCGAATACCTTTTGTTATTTCTTGATCGCCTTGTATTTAGTTATCTCCATTAATTCCCCAAATCAAACCACTAATTAAATACCTTACTAAACATTCTTTCTGATGTAGATAAACCAGTCATAAAAGTTCAATTTTGAATATTTTTTTTTATTAATTATCAGAGGCAAATATATCTACAGTAGAAGAGAATCATGCGAGTAGTGTTTGACAAACTAGACTTCATAAAAGTAAGCTCAGACTGTCATATTTTAATTCACGAAACGAAGCAAAGAGTCGATTAATTTTTTGAAATTCCTAGTGGAATTTTTAGAACTGCTAGTAACGGAATGTTAAGAACTCTGAATAAATTTCATTAATAATAGAAATGAAAGCATAGGAACTTTGACATATAATGCAAGAGGCATGAATAGAGCAACCAGTTTTAGTTGATATTTTTGCTACTTTTTGGACAGGAATGTATTTATTTCATTGTAAATTCATATTAGAACAACCAAGGAAAAAATCCTTGACTTTTTTTTTTTTTTTTACGAATAAAATTAGCGCGGTGCTGGAAAATTAGGCTTTCAAATCCCTTAATTTTAAACAGTATATACTTTAAATATTAGGAAACTCGTATTTCGTGGAATTGAATGTGCGAAAATAGCAATATATCCAACAGTCATTGAAAATATATTTTAAAAAACAAAATACCGATTAAAATTTTTACTTTCATAAAAAATGAATTGAATTTAGAAATTTTTTTAATATTCGAGCATGTTAGTTTGAAATAAAATGATATTGAGTTAATGTACCACATTGAGAAAACAAAACTAAGAATTCTGCTCAAAGCTTTAATAAATGAAAATAGTTCGAATTTTTATGAAATTTATATTTTTCTGGAGTCTAATGACTGTATTTAACTGTAGAAGAATTGTTTGATTAATTATTCAATCTCAAATACTGTGTATGCATAATTAAATACACTTAGGTTTAAAAGTTTGAAAATTTCCTAAATAACTTATGTATATTTAATAAATATGACATGAAATATGAAATCCTAAAATAAAAGTTATGTTAAAAGTCAACGAGAAAGAGAGAAAATATAATATATAGCCGAGATATAAAATCACTTTCTACCTTTTTATTACTTATGAGGGAAGTAAAATTCTTAGTTTAAAATGTTATCTGATACAATAATCTTTTTCAACAGCAGAAAAACTAACTATTTAATGATATGATGGTGGAAGAAAATAGATCTGACCAGTTTCAATAAATGAAACTCTATAAATCGTACTAGAAATTTGTTTAAATATATATTAAAATTGGGGGCAACTTACACAACTAAATATATCATTGAAATAAGGACTTCTGAATTATAATTTGTTGTAATGTTTTTAGGAATTTTGAGATGATAGAATAGTAAAAATATTATTTTGCACAAAAATAGTTATCAAGTTATCATTAAAACCATCGAAATTTCACTCCGGTTTAGATTAAGCAAAATTAATTCAAGTGTCGAAGAATTGTTCTCAGGCGCACGCTCCCATCTTTCAAAGTGTATGTGTATATATATACATCTATATATAATTTATAATTTAATTATATCGCCATATATTATGAATTCCAATTATATTGTCATAATATTTATGTCTTTAATTGTCACAGTTTGTCCTATTATCACAGAAGACAAGAAGCATTAAATATAGACGACTCTTTCACGTGAAAGACTTCATAATGACATACAGCATAAAAACTTTTTAAAATTCGTTCAGAAAATTTTCAATTAAATTTTATATTCTTTGCTTAGCGAATGTTTAATATGTAAATAATTTAAATTACTAAAAAATTAGATGAGAAATTTGAGCTTTTATTTGTCTGAAAATTTTGGTATATTAGAAAAATATGATTTGTATGCTTGGCCGAAGTAAGCTTGTTGAGAGCCCCTCCCGCTAATGTTCTTGACCGCTGAAATTAATCACATATAATAAACATTTCGATTTCTCAATTATTATGTTTTAAAATATAATTTTATACACTTTTACACATTTTCTCTATATTTTTGTTTAAAAATAATGCCTTGATAACTTCTATATTACTTATTTTTTATAAATAGTTAATCTGTTTGAATAATTAAAATGTATTGATCAAATTATAGGTCTTATTAGATAATAAAAAAGGTGTTATATATAATTTTTTAGCTTAACATCCATCCCGGCATAGCAATTTTTTTTTTGGGGGGGGAGATGAGATATCTAGTACAAAAATTGTGAGGGGCGCTATTTTGGTATTTGCCCTAGATGCCATTTTATGTGGGTATGCCTCATACTTTGATGAATACATCTTGCCACAAAAAGGTATAGTATATTTTTGCGTAACAATGATAGAGCATTCTCAATGATTTGATTTATTTCAAAAGTGGCGAAATTTGGGGGCGATGAAAATTAGCGATGTTCTTGTAGAAACTGAAATATGTACACTTTTTTTTTTTTTTTTCCATTCTAACTGAATCTTCCAATTCCTCAAAACTGTCATTTGTCTCAACGTCTCGTTTTTTGACAATTTCGCTTCTTAATCGAAATTCTTAGATTTAAATTCAATGCTTTTGTAATATTCAATTTTTTAAAAATAGCATTGTCTTAGATTTATTTCACCATGGCAAACATTACGCTTTTATTGATGGTCTAAAACAGACTATGGAAAGAAAGATTAACCATCATATCTAATTTATTGCATATATATGTAATGATATTTTAAACTCTTTAATTTAAACCAAGTTAATTTCTAAAGCTTTATCTTAATTTAGCCCAAAGTAAAATATTCTCTTATTTCCTGATTTAATTCCACTTTCGATTTAATTAATTCCTTTGTAAAAATAATGCGTCATCAGTACTACGTATCAAATGAAAGTGATACTTCCGTTGCCCTTGTCAAAGGTCAACACATGTATTCCATCGGCACGTGGCCGGAAATCCTATGTTATATAAGACTAGTGATCATTTGCTTCGTTCCTTTTTGCTTTTTCTTACTTCTGCTTTTGTGTTGCGCGGTGGCGGGCGGGGCTTGACCGCGCCTGCTTGTAAATAAATTGTTTTCCCGGAATGGATATTAAAATTAATTCAAAAATATGAAATGTCTCCTCAATGCTTCAAACCTGCATTCTGCTTCAACCAAAAAAAAAAAAAAAAAATACATATATATTTCTACCGAAAGTTTTTTGAGAACGGCAAGTCATCAACATAATTGGCGAAAATACTTTTGCGTACTATAGGAAAAGGCAGCCTAATTAAAGCCTATCTCCTGTTACTGCTATGATAAAAAGATATATATGGGGCTATCGCCCCTCCCCCCTACTTCCTTCGAACGTCAAATCGATTTTCGTTAGTCGTTTCGAAAGCGAAGTATGAATTCTGTGTATTAATATTCAAAACGTAAAATACTGACCCATTATTATAATTCCAAAACAATTTATTTTAATTAAATAAGTATTTTGCAGTGATTATTTTTTTTTAAATCTCTTCTCGGATATCTTTTTGTTGAATTATGATTGAAGTATCGGACGTTATTGCTGTTATTACCGTAAAACATTTTGTTTTTGTATGTTTAGTTTTAAACATTATGAGCATGGATTACTAAATTCTTCATATGAATGAATGCTATGGACAACATGAAATGGACGTAATTTATAGTATTTTCTTTTAATATATTTTTTTTAAATTGTGTTTAAAATTCCCCATACATTTAACAAAATGCTTTATGATTTTAAAATAATATTAAATACGAGAAATTAATTTGCTGCATTATAGGTATACATGCCTCTTGTAATTATTTAAGAGAAGGCATTTTTTTATATGGTTTGATGTATATGAAAGAAACTGTTTGCCACAAAAATTCACAAAATTCATTAATGCCATTTTTTTTAAATTTGTACATCTAAAACATTATTCTTTTTATGAAGTCAAGAAAAAAAAAATTGTTAAGGAACAATTTTCAACTTTTTTCTCGGTTTTACGGGTTAACGATTGAGCCAGCGTGCAATCTATTTTATTATTATATTTATGAGCTAAACGTCAATGCAATTTTGATTTTATTGAAGAATATTTCTTATTTTGAGTCAGAGATTTCATTTTCTATCTATAAACGAGTTTTTTTTTCTCCCCCTCTTAGTAAAGTTATTCAGTTCCGATTGGCGTTTTGGTAAACAGTATGGATAGGGAAGATTCCTCTGGCAAGAAACAAATCAGTTCATTTTTAAGCACTCCACCAATGTGTATACATTTTTGTACTGCATTTTTTGTGAGTAAATTTGACAAACAGTTCCGAGATATGACTGATTGACTAAAAGTCAGTCTAGATGGACATGTATCTTCTAGTATTGGTTAATATATTTGCAAAAAAAAAAAAAAAAAAGGAAAGGATTTTACATAATTGAAGCCTATCTGAAATTCAGTAATTGAAATTAATGTGTTTTTTTTCTGAGAATTAAATTTTATTTTACATTGATTTTAGTTAAGAGTAAAACAATTTTTCAAATAAAGTTAAGAAAATATTGTTCAATAAAGAGATTTAAAATAAAGCAACATCATTCTGAAGATGCAAGAAACGTCTGAAAAATGTCAGGAAAATATTTTTAAAAAAACCGGAAATGTCAGAGAAAAGTCAGTGAAATTCAAACAACATATCTGCTGGCCAGCCTGGTTATGTATAAAAATTATTTTATTTAGAATAGATTAGTGTCTTAAGTTTAAATCTGTTCTAAGTAATTCCCATTGTAGGCTGCTTATAGCATTGCATTGAAAAAATGCATTGAATTCAAATAATTGTTTTAGGTAGACGTATTTATATATCATTACATTTTTCCATGCATTTTCTGATTTTAGAATAATATAATTTTTGGGATAAAAATGGAGTCACCTTTGGGAAGAGGTTTTAAATGTTCAAGGATAGTTTAGATGTTTAAGTTTTTGTCTCATGAATAGTAGTAAAAAATAGAAAAATTATTTATATTGTTGCTCAAAGTATAAAAAGAGTTGCATTTAAAACTTGCATTTAGTTGAAATCAACTTCTTGGTTCCCCATCTATCACCAACAGATGCCAAGTTGCTAATCCCATCTTGTTTTGTGGTACTTGTAACTTGGAATCCATATGCAGAACCACCCAGTGGATTTTAACTTAATGGGAATTTAAGATTGTGTGTGTGTTGTTAGCAATGATACACTACTGTGAAACAGTTAATTGAATGCAGTCACTTAGCTGTTATTGACTATTATTCTTAATTTTAGAGATTTGAAATTTTTTTGAATATATTAGGAACTTAATCCTTTCTGATTGATTTTTCTTTAGTGATTACATTAATTTCATAAATTTTATGAAAAGTTTATAGTTACAACTAGAATATTTTTTATTCATTTCTTAATAAAACAATCTTTAGCCATTAAAATTAAGATTTAGTGATTAAAATTGAGGTTTTATGTCATTGAGCTTAAATAGTACTCCAAACTTAGCAGACATTTTTCTAATTTAGCTTTTGTAACTAATCATATTTGCTTAATTTCAGATAAGAATTTTCAGATTCCTGAGGCCCCGAAGAATTCTGAGCATAAAACTAAAGATACAGCTAAAGCTTCATCAAAAAGTAATGGTATCTTATCTATCTTTTTTAAAATCAAATTAACATTTTTAGAATTATCCCCTTATTCATAATAAAGAGAGAATTATTTATAATAGGTTGTTTTCTATATTAATTTTTCAATTATATATTGTTTGCTACTGGATATTAAGTTTGAAACTTTTCTTCAAAATTATAACCAGTGTTGATAATGATTTATTACTTTGCAAATTGGATTTTTCTGTATACTGCTTTACATTTTTACTAGATTTGTTTCATGTTTGTAAAAATAAATTTTATAACCGATTTTTTTCATTAATATGCTGCTGTTATAGAATTTTATACAATTTATGGTATTAATTACCAACCATATTAATTAAGTACCAACCACCTTTATTTTCATTGTCCAATAATCAGGCAACGTTGAAAGCTGAATCTGCTTTCTTTCCTTATGGCTGGTTACACACACTGCGGATTTTGATCACCGTCGCCGCCATAATAACAGTACTGTATTGAATTATATTATAGCCTACACATATGGCGGAAAAATAAAGGCGCGGTCAATTTGTCGTTGGCGGATGCTGTGCAGACGTCGGCTGCTACTGGCGCCAACGGTACTTGGATCGTCGCAGTCCGAGTACTGGCACACATAATCAAATGCAAGCTTGCACACACGGCGTTTTTTCAACGTGCAGAGTTGCTTTTTCACTGTGAGTTTTACCTTCCTGCGTGAAACACAATTTTTCTTTCAGCATCAATAGATTTTCATCTATTATGAGCATGAATGAGTTAAATATCGATAATGAAATTTTAATTGCTTAATCCAAGAAAGGCCTGTTTTATGGATTTTTAAAGACAGAAACGCCGTGGTTGGTATGAAATTTGTAATGACTTTGATTTATTGGAAGAAAAAGACTAAAACAATTTATGGGAAATCTACACCTTCTCACATGTACTTACGAGAAAAAAGATGGAGTCGCAAAAAATATCTTATTTTGAGATTCTAGAAATGACAGTAGTAAAACTCTCTAGTTCTAGAGAATTTTATTTACATTGCACTATTGCTTCTGGACTTAATTATCAATACTTTTTATATCTGAGCTAGCTATTATTAACGAACGTTGTTTTGTAAAAATATAAACATTATTGGAAAATTAATAGCAATGGCTAAGCCTAACTAATTTTTTGCTCATGTATTTAATTTCCATTATTTGCTATTATAGCGGTTGTATGTTACACGGTTCCATAACCTGTTAACTTTTGATCAATTTATTAAGTGCAAATAGTATTTATAGGATATCAGGTACATAAAAATAATTACTTTCTTAGAGCCATAATTAACAAGCTTGAAAATGCATTCTATAAACTACAAACTGACGTAAACTGTTGCTATATATTTATAATCTTCACACAATTTCTTATAAAAACAGAGTTTTAAAAGTTATAATGCCGTTTTTGGTCATTAGTTTTGAAGTTTTAATATAATACCGTATAGATAGACTCGTTATAACTTATTTCTTCCAACAAATTATATTTGTTTATTTTCAGTTCAAACTGGTAAGACTCAAAGGGCTCGAAAGAAATATGAACCTATAGCTGACACTTGTAAAGCACCAAAAAAGGATAGTAAGCATTTTATATTTTACCTTTTTTACTTTTTTGTTTTTGTTTTTGAAGAAAATATTGTAATCATTAAAAAATTGGAGCTAGAGATTTGTTGCACTTGTTTCAAACCCCTCTGAGTTTGAAAAACGCACTTTTGGCATTATGTCTGTTTGTGAACACAATTCAAATATAGTTTGGATGAAATTTGGTATTTGCACTTGTGACCAAATTTATTGATTTCTATCCAGTTTGGAATGAAATCCATTAAGAGGAAGTCTGTCTCTCCGGTTGTCCGAATAGAATACAATAAGTACAAAATGGAGAGCTAACTGTGTAAAATTTGAAACACAGATTTAGCATCTAAACTGTAGGTGTATACTAAATTTGGAACCAAGTCTATCAAGGAGTTGCCTGTCTGTTGGTCTTTACTTTGGTATGAGTTATTGTATGTAAACACAATAACTTGCAAACGCATTTGATAGAATATGAATATAAAGTAAAATAGGAAATGAAATCGAAGTAAAGGAAATTCTTTTTATTGCCATGATATTTTGATAGTCGCTGCATTTAAATGCGAATGATGGTTTCTATGTTACAGAACTAGAATTTTAATTATCGGCTCATACGTCTCTTACAGAATACAAGAAATTATTGAAAAATGGGAATTTTATTTTGTAATAAGTATTTTATTTGATTGTAACTATTTAATTTTACAATCATAATGACCAAATTATTTCTCTTTATAATTCATGCATAATGAACTCCATATTCTGTAACAAGAATAGGGACGTTTATATTTATTTAAATTCATTGATTTAATTTATATGCTCAATATTTCTTAAAATCCTTGATATCATAAAATTATCTGCCGTAAGTGTAATTATTATAATATATATAATAATAAATGGTATTTGAATATTTCAGGCATCAAGACTTAACACATTTAGTATTTTTAGATGCAAAATATATCGCATTTATTTCCTGCATATGCAAAAAAAAAAAAAAAATTTAAAAAAATAATTTTAATAATTCACAAAGCATTAATTGCTATTTTAGTTTACCGCTATTCTTGTACGTATAACAATACACAGATTTTGCTTGGTATTTAAATTAAAGATAGAAGCATATCAAATAAAATTTTAAAGCAATTGATTCCAGTTCACTTGAATATTGAAATGAAAAATTTCTCGAAAAATAAAATTTTGTAAGAATTTCTTTTGATTAGCAAAAACTATTTATAATGAAATAATTTATCCAAAATTTCGAAGGAAATTTATTTTTAGTTTAATAATAATAATTAGGTTTTTAATAACACTTACAAAGAATTCAAGAGATTATAAATAGCTTTTTTTTTACATAAAATGTTTGCAGTCATTTTATGAACAATCTGGACATGTTTAATAATTCAGTTTAAGCATATTAAAGCTTTATTATATCTTTTAGAAAATGAATTTTAAACTTTTAAGAACGAATACAGAAATTACATATTACACAGTAATTACTCGTGTTAAAGATATCCTATGGAATAATTACTCTCATAATTATATAAATAATTATTCTTATAATTATATCTACTTTCAAATTTCTACTCATATCTGAAGCAGTCATTCATATCAAAAACTAATATATATTTATATGTAAAATGTACTACTTTTTTATTGCTTGTAAAATAAAGTAGTGTATCATTTTATATCTGTTTATGAGTAGTAAACTATGATAATAATAATATATATTGATAACAAAAAGAAAGAGTAAAGCACGAAAATAATAAAAATCAGTTAATTTTTTCTTTATATTGATAAGATATTAATTTTAACCCTAAAATTAATATTTATTGTAAGCTACAAAAATATATCCAATTTTATTTCTTCTGCTTGTACAACGAAATTTTCTATTTTCATGCGTACAGGGAAATGGCGATTCAGGTTCAGAGATTAATTAAACAAAACTTTGAATGCTCTTGGATATTTCTTAGCAGAAAAGAACTTCCAGAAATTTTTTCTGTAAATACTTTATCATACAGGAAGTAACAACCGGATTTGCCATGTAAATTGAAGCTTTAAAAATATTTTTAAAGCATCAGAAAAAAAAAGTACCTTTAATGACTTCCAGTCAATATATAAACCTTGCACATGCAAATATGGAAAAAGTCCATTTAGAAAATGTCAAATATCTCCTTATGTATCTTCTCCTATATTTACCAAAATGTGTACTCTGGTTAATTTTTCCATGCAGAATCTATTAATGACTTTTTTAAAAATTGTATTGCTAAGGTTATATTCATAGAATTTTAAATATGTAGACAATTTTCTATGCATCTAATCTGTTAGTATACATTACTAGCTTTAGAAAAGTAATTTTACTTTTCACGTGCAGTGATTGAGAGCAGAAAAAAGTTTAGTATCTGCCCCCCCCCCACACACACACACAATTGTGCATAGAACACATTTTTAACACAACATTAAAAACACATTTTTAAATAATTTTAAATAACATACAAACTAACTTATTATGGAAAAATTAGTTTCCTCTTTTTTAATTGAAACTAACTAAAAATAAAGAAAATCTGTCCAAAGTATATGTTTCCATAGTTTCATCCTCCAGTGTATGTTTTCTTTAAATTTGGCAGCCTTTGCCTGATTAAATTGTCTGGCATGTGAAGTGTTAGCAGACTGACACATATTCTTTTTTATTATTAAGAGTTTAGATAAATTTTATGGTTTGCAAGTTGGTAATTAAAAATGCACATTTTTGATAATATTCTTATGCAAATGTATGAACTTGATGAAAATGTTGGATAAAAGTATTGTTTAGCAAAATTGTACAAACTTTTTATTCCTTTAGATATTACTAACCATTAATATTAGATTAGCCATTTTGGCAACCAACTGGTTCATTGAGAATATTGATAGTATTTGCTTTCACTTAAATATCTTGTGCGTAACTTCATATTCTTGGTTTTCTTAAAAAAGGATTTTAAGTATCAAATCTTGGCAGACCTCAAAGCCATATTATTTTAATTGCTTTACACCTTATTCATTTATATTGACCATTTGAATGGAGTCTAGTGTCATGACATCATTGTAATATAAAAGAAATTGTTCAGATAATCCATCTTCGAACTTCCTTGATGTTGTACCTTCACTTCCTTATTTTTATATAAGTTGCACAAATATTAAACAGAATCCTTCTACCTTATCTTTCAACAATGTGAGAAAATCATGTTATTAAATATTTGATGAAATAATAAACACTGTTTCAGTTCAGAATGAAATTTATTATTGAAAATTAGCCAAGAAAGTTTAAATTGACAAAATATTTTTATATATTTTAGAATGGTGTGAAATTTGATGAATTAAAATGGTAGTGTTTCTGCAATACTTTGAGGGTTGAGAGTATCATGGAAAATACAAAATTTAAAATAATTTTTAATTAATTTTTTTATAAATTACTAAGGTTTGCATTAAGGATTTTAAGGGTCTCCAAGTTCATATTCCTATTTTCCAAAGTATCTATGCACAACTTTTAGTAGTTCTAAATCAAATGGCTTACATGTAAACACTTACACAGACACACATTCATTATTATTTGCAGAGATATGCTAATGAATGGTAAAATTTTATGCTTTTCTTGCTACTACATTTATTATTTAATAAATTGGGTGCTGATATAAATTTAATTTTTCTTTGAATTTTAGATATATTTAGAAGAATTTTAAATTGTATAACTATATTAGCATTGCAAATATTAATCAGAAGTAGTTTGCTATATTTTAGCTATACAAAAACTGTATTTTATTGCGCATGGTTAATTATGATTGGATTTACTTAACTTATTTTTCATCGATATCTGTTTATGAAACTGATATAATTCTGCAAATAGGGCAAAACTTTTTTCCATTGACAAGAATCTAAAAGTGAAGTCTTTAAAAAAATCTTCAGTATAATTTTATGCATTTCTACCTTAAATTTTTTTTTTTGTTGTTTTGTATGAGTAGCGATTTTTTCTTATTGTTTTTGACATAAATTTTATCAGTGCAAAAGCTAAATCAAAATAATAAAAATTCTTGCATTTTAAAATCTTAATGCCTAAAATCAGTGTCTAAATTGCATAAATTTAATAGATGAGAAGCTTTTATTCTTATATGCATAACTTCATTACAGCTCCTTTGTCTATACTTATATAAAGCTCAGTGTGTGTGTGTTGGCGCTCTACAGGCCAGGCCGTTTGACCTACAGCTACCAAATTTGGTACATGTATACCTTAGAGGTTGGAAATGTGCACCTGGGGTCCCTTTTTTTGAATTTTTAATTAGTATTTTAATTATTAATTAAAAACTAACTTTCCCGCCAAAAAAAATCTTTTCACTTTCCCCAACGCCAAATGAGTAAGGCTTCATTTTTTCCCCCCAACAGTAATGAGGCTAGGGTTAACATTTTTCGGCCGATTATTTCAAACGGTTTTGTTAATTTTCTTAATGTTTTATGCATATAAAATTAAACATTGTTAATTAATCGATCTTTCATATTCCTTCTGAAGTACTTTTGAATTAAAATAACACAAAATAAAGGAGATAAAAAATTTCTAATCTGCATAGCGTTACCCCAACAGGCGTAGAAAAATTCACGCATGCGCATTGTGTTCTGATTGTTGACAACGGATTTTCAACGGATTCGGATTTAAATTATTTTTAGGTTAGTTGTGTGCTTTTGTAATTAAATTGTATTTATGTTAGTTATATATTTTTTGTATATGCTTATAGTTTTAAGTACATCGTTTTTTAAGTAGTTTTTTTAAACCTGTTTTCGACCGATTATTTTAAACGATTCAGTTTATTTTCTTAGTGTTTGATGCATTTAAAATTAAACATTGTTAATTAATCGATCTGTTCATGATGAATCTGAGAAAAGTTTGATAAATTCTTGAGATATTACATAAATTAAGAAAGATATTCTTTAGTGCCCATAAAGTTTAAACGCTCAGTGACTCTGTTATCAGTAATCATACTATAAAAAATGCTTTGTTTCAGTAAAAAATTATATTATATTAATTGCAGATTAATTCTTTCCACTTTAATTTAAAGCATAAATTCTACGAGAGCTAACAGAAAATTAGAGAGATACATATTTCGTTATGACTGAAGGCCTTTATAATATTATGAGTAAATTATATGACTAGCAAAATTTGAAGTTTTTGAATATTTTTATGAAGATTCTATTAAAGTAAGAATTGCGTAAAATATTTAATTATTAAAATTTAAACGGATATTAAGATTGGCGAACCGGCTGGTCGCCAAAGGTGGGTAGTAAATAAATAAAACTAAATAATTCAAGTATATATCCTAAATTACTAGTGAAATTTTTATTGCATTTAATTGTTAAGAATGATTAATATGCTAATTAATTTTTAAAAATAAATTGAAATGTAAATAAAATAATACCTTTCTAATTTTACGTTTTTGAATAAAAATGAGTTTTTAGCTTTGTTTTGTTCATTTTATATATTCTTGTCATCCCTGTTTTTTTAGGCAATAAAGACGATTTCGTATTAGACAGCGCAATGCGTAAATTGAGAAAATCAGGTAATAATTCACATATTTTATTTTAATTGTTTAGAGGCGGAATTTGTTTTTTATTTGAATTAATGTTTTTTCAGAATTTTTATGATATAGGCTTTGGGAAGTTACAAATTATGCCGTCTTAATTAATTTGAAACTTTAGTTCAAACAAAATTAATATTTCTTAACAGAAATTATTTCACAAACACAGATCCTGTTATCAATCTTGTGCTTTTGTTTCTACTAATGGATTCAAGATATCCAACCTTACTCTTTCTGTGATCGTTCATTAAAGATAACATTTTGAATTTTATGCTTTAGAAAGCAGTGATCTCTACAGTTTTTCACGTGCTGTTCAAGGTTTTAGTTAGAAATTGTGGCTCTTATTAAATTTACATTCATCAAACATTTTGCAATCATTAAAAACATTTTCTGATAGATTTCATAGTTATTCTACTGAATATTATTCTGTTTGAGAATAAGTAGAAAAAGTAAACTGACAAGCCTGCTAAATTTTCCTTTGATTGTTTTTTTAGATGTACTAGTCTGCATGTGACTTAAAAAAATAAAGAAAAATTGAAGATTAATTAGCAATCCCAATAGAGTTTGGAAATTCAAAACAGCATGAAATTAAACCTATTACAGAAAATTCGCCTCCTTTAAATAACCAGAAAATATTCAGTTTTGATCCATCTGCAGGTTGGGTACTCCAGACTTGTATTCAAAGTTAATTTAGAGAACCAATGCTTATGCATCTACATTATAATTGTATAATGGTTACAGTTTTATTCTAATTAAATACCTTTTTTTAATGTTTTTACCAATTCTATACAAAAGTCTGTTGCATTAGTTATGTTGTCATGAAAAAAAGTTTTATCCATGTTATTTGAACTAACATCTGAAATTTCACTTTTTTTACCATTCACTTTATCATGATTATTTTAACCCATTAACCAGTGACTCTCCAATGCTGGTCTTACATCAGAAAATCTTAAATCAGATCTCTGAAACAATGATTCTTGAATGTAGAAAGATGTTTTTGTGTCCCAGCCATTAGTGACAGAAATTTTTGGCATGACTTTCTAAGTTCCAGTCAGTTAAAAGGTTAAGCAATTTTGTATGTAAAGTTTTAAATGTCCAGGATTTCTATGACATTTAATTTCTAAGAAAACGTTAGAAAATTATATGTGATTATTTGTTTCTATAAACTTGCATAAAGAATCTAAGATATGCTATAAAACTCATAACAAATCAAACCATGCATATTGTATAGAAAAGATGCTCATATACTGATACTGATGCAAGGTACTAATAAACTGATACTGTATTTAAATTGACACAAGGTATTGATTAAGAAAATTTCTTCATTTTTCAAAATATTGACTGTATTTTTACTTAAAATACTAATTCAGTTTAGAAGTTTATATGGTAATTATTTTTTGAATTGTTTCTTTCCTTATTGTTATGTTTTTCCTATTTTAGAAATCAGTTTCTTTTATTCCGGATTCTTTATAACATCTATTGTATTTGCTCATGATCAATTCAATTTAAAGTAGTTTAGAATTTTTATTTCTACCTTGATTATGGAAGATGTTATGGCAAAATAAAGAGTGAAAAACCAGAAAATATATAAATAGATTTTATATCTTTATTCCTATAATGATTTTAGGCAAAATAGTATGTCTAAAATTCATTATTGTTTTATTAAATACTATTCTAGTATGTTTCACAAATAAAACATTTTAGTAATAACATTTGTGGAATTTTTTAGCTAAAACATATCTGGAAAAAGTGAGGAACTCTGGAAAAAGTATTGAGGAAATGTTGGAAGGTAATATCTCCTTAAATATCTTTAATGCAATACTGTGGGCATGTAAACATTTTATTAATATAATATCTATTAATTTAAAAAATACTAGCCAGACATCTGTTGGAAAATATGCCGTGAATGAAAAATATAATTTTACTTTGAAAATGAAACTTTTGTACAATGTGCATATGTGATATCCATTTATAAAAGATTAAATTGAGTAAAAAAAAAAGTTATAAAAGTTCAATGAATCTCTTAATGGTTCAAATATATGCTTGTTATAATATGTTGACTTGTTTCCTTCATTATATAATAATGATTAAATATTGCTTGTTCTATCCCAAATTATACATGCAGCTTAAAAAAGGGCATTAATTTGATAACTAATTAATGCAATATCCACAGATCCAGAATTTAATCTATCTGGCAAATTGAGATGTATATAAAATTGAACCTTTTGGCAATCAGTTTTAAGATCTTGTTCTTTTTATTTTCTATACAAATGAAGAGAATAAGTACTAAATGAGACAAATTTTTTCGAATTTTTTCCCAGAATGATTTTTAAACCAGACACTAGGTTATTAGGAATATGTCTTGTTGCCAGAGTGTATATGTTCATGTTTCAAATATTTGTTACATAATTATACTTCTTGTACTAAAACAGTGTTTTATTTTATATAGCTTTGTTAAATCCAGCTGATTCATTTGATGATTCTTCTTCAGGTGAGCTAATGTTATTTCACTTCCTTTTCCTAAATGGAAAATAGAAATTGCTTTCAGTTTGCATGTACCATGTATCCAATATTTTGTTAAACTAATTTTTTATAAAATATGAGAGCATCATATATTTTAAGCCAAGAATCATACACTTTAAGTTAAGAAACTGACTAAATTACCTATTTTGTTGATTACAGGATTGAAAATTAATGAATTTGTCTTTTATGTACTTCAGTCAAATTACCATGATCAAACGAAATATGATTATGTAGTCGGTTTGATCGGAACAGGGGCATCGTGACAATCCGTTTGTATCTTCTCCAAGCCAATGGATAACATCAAATATTCGGTCTTAAAAAAATTATGAAATTTTTGTCGATTCTGAAATGCAGAAAACTTAGAAACATCTGACTGTATTAGGTGAAAAGAAACTGTCCTAACTTCTCAACAAAATACACAACTTGACGTTGTAGCAGATATCAGATGAATTTTTGAAAATGTGGCTGTGGATGCAACGACTACCGACTTATTAAATAAGCGGAGCATTTTATTTATAACAGTGATGTTTTGTCCAAACTATCAACAATGGCTGACAAAAATATAGGAATTAAATCTCAATTCACTTTAGATAGCTTGCAATATCATCTGGTAACAACATCACCCAAAACTTATAGAAATAAACTTGGGCTGCAGACAGCAGAAATGATCAGACATAGAGATTCCAGTCTACAAATATTCAAATCGATTTCAAGCAACTAACCCAGTAACTGTTATTTTCACCAACGCTTTGGTGAGAGTGCTTACTATTGTACACCCGCATACAAATATCAGGCTTCGAAATAGAAAATCTAAATCCCTGACATTCGAATGCTACCAAAAGTCAAGAAGTCACTCATTCGTCCCAATATTCGCGAAACCGATCAGCAGCCATTATTTTTTAAATTGACACTGAATCAGAAATATCAATTATTTCACCAACGCAATCTTTTAAAAAAAAAAAAAAAAAAAAAAACTGTGTCTAAACTTGTTGTTTGCAACCAACGGTACAATAACCAAAATGCGTGGTCAAAAAGTTTTGGAACTTGCATAGTATCGTGCAAGCGTGAACATGCATATTGTTTTGAATTCGGTGTTCTTTCGTTTTGTTAGTCGATGAAGAAACAATCAACAGGCCTCAGTAACAAACGACGACATTTATTAAACACAAATATACAGCCGAGACGAACACACGTAGTAGCACTCTACAACAAACAGTGGCCCACAAGTAGTAATCGGTAGTAATAACAACCATAACATACAGAGCGGCCAGACAGAATTCAGTAGGAGGAGGAAATCTTCGTAGCTACTCTCTACGGTAACTCCTGCAATTCTCCACTGTCATCTCGCTTTAGCTACATCCAGCAGCCGACTCACTATTACACGACTGGCTACTCCTCGCACGACTCGATGCTGCCTCTACAATAAACTCCTGGACTTGACACACAGCCCAATTCAGCAATTGCTAGAGCTCCACTCAACACTTGCGCATCGATGGACTAATCCAACTAATTCGCCGTTGAATCATTATGCTACTGTAAACCTCTCGACGACTCTTTCCATCACTGTCTTCAGTTTAGATTGCCGGCCTTTTATAGTTCCCGGAGCTGGGCAGAGAATGTTCTGGAACAATCGAGCATATCTCGGTTTCCCTTGACTCTATCGCCAAAATTCTGGAAAATTCCAGTATTATCTAGTTTGTCGCCAACCGCTGAGATCACTGATTCGGCGTCCAACAGAATTGATTGCAAAATGATCTTTCCAGTGATTGAACTAGCCGTGCTGGGAAACAACATTAGAGATTTGTAACAATATTATTGTGTAACTATGAATTTGTATATACCTTGCTTTCAAATTTTTGCTCATGTTGCATTAAAAAATATTCTAAATATATATCTTGAATTGAAATATGTTAGTTTATTAATTCTTTCAAATTATTTGGTTTCTATTAATTATATGTAAATTGATTTCATTCTCTGTGAGAGAATAGCTATGTAAAATTTTGTCAATTACAGAAAGCAGTGATCAGATAATGGATTCCGATGAAGATCCAAGAGAGGAAAACCCTGGTAATTGAAATTTTCTGTTTTCTGTATATTTCAATAGCTGTTTTAAGCTTAAAATCTGGAAATTTATCTGTGAAATAATGTTTTATATTTTTAGATGAATACCAAATATCTTGTTAGAAGTAAATCCTAGATATATATTGTCCCATAGAAATAAGATAATGGTTTTATAAGTATTTTTTATTTTAAATAATTAAGTTAAGGAAAGTAAAAGTTTAAAAAAAACATAGAAGCTGAGTAGTAGTAATAATCAATAAATATGAACTTTTTAATATGCTTAGGAATATTTGAACGTCTAGATTTTCCTACCACAAAGTAAGATTCTTTTAAATTAGAGTGTATTTGTTTATTTACTTCTTACCGATGACAATATTATTGAATTTCGTTTAACTTGAAATTTTCATCTTCTCGTTCATGCATAAAGAATTAGTAATTCAGAACTGGATTTTTAAATTTCTTATTACTTTATAAACCCATTAAATTTACAATAACTAGTTTGTTTGAAAATAAAAGACATATAAAGAAATATTAGGCCATGCAGTTTATAGTATTTTTTTTTAATGACAGGAAAAATGTATCTTTAAACGCATCTTTAACTGATTTTTTTTTTAACTTTATTGATCATTTGACTACAAAAGACTTACTTTATGTATATATTATAATATATTTTTAATTCAGAAACTTGCTTTCATTCATCAGAGAAGAGAAAGATATCACAAACTTACATCAGTTTCAATAAATTACTAGATAAAATCACATATAGCTATTCTTTTAAAAAAAAATCTTCCTTCACAAAAATGTGGACATATATTTAGACAGCGTGAATGTTCTAGAAATCTTTAACTAACTCGTATTACAAAACATCTTTGATTAATCTTTCTAAAAAGCAAAGAATAACTAAAACAATTTTAATGTGTTGAATCATGTGTCGCATTTAGGGATTGCAATATCGAACCAAAAGTACAATACCGTATTCGGTATTTTTTAGATCTTAATATCGGGATCCCGGTTTTAATACTGGTATTAGAAATTTTAGAAAAAGAAAGAAGACACAGGTGTTTCTTTGTTTTGTCAGTTTTATTAGAGAGTGTAAATATCACAAAAAAATAATTTGTAACTTATAATTTATAACAGTATATAAAGAATTACAAAAAGTAAAGGAACATCTTATTTATTCAAATCACAAAAAAGTGTAAATGTCACTATTCAGTCTGTGGTACTATTACAAATTTTTGAAATGTGATCTTAAAAAACATAATGCATCAATTGTACTGTCATTAAGCCTGAAACGCAATTTTGTGCAAAAATTACCAGCTGTCGAAAACGCTCTTTCGGCATCTACGCTAGTTGGTGGTACTGTTAGCAATGCGCGATATACTTTTTCCCAAGTATTTACCTCTAAATCCCTCATCTTCAAACAAATCGATTTCTCTTCGGATGGTTTTGGATATAGCTGATTTCTGTATTGAATTTTGGTTTCTTGATTTTTTTTAAATTTTTTTTTTATTTATCGCTAATTCTAATTTTTGTTTGAGAGACATTTCCTTTTCATTATCGATTTTAGTGTCATCATAATCTTCGATAACTGTACCGAATTCTTCTGAATGTGGATAGGTTTGTGGGTAAAAATTTTTAAGAAAATTTACTAGAAACTTAATCAGATTTAAATTGGTTAGTCTCTTTTTTTTTTTTTTTTTTCCTTTTTAAAATCTTCTTTTTCATTTTTAAAATCATTACAATTATGTAAATACCATAAGACGTTTACTATTTTTTCATGCCTTTCTTCTGTGCGATTTTTCAATGTAATATATAATTCTTCAGATAGTGATGTATGCTGTTCTTTCAGTGACTGCAACATGGAATTTATTGTTGCATTAGCTGTTAATAAATTAGAATCTCTCCGACATAATGCCTCAACAGCCAGTTTTATTGGAAGTAGAGCTGATACAGTTTCGGAAATTAAGTCGAATTCACTATCTGAAAAATTAATTTACAGGTTTAAGTCGATTATTGCATTTTCGATTGGATTTCTCAGTTTCAAAAATCGTTCCATCGTTAGGAGTAAACTGTTCCAACGTGTTTTAGAATCTAATATTAACATATATTCTGTTTTATTTTCAGTTAGTATATATTTTTGTAATATGGCTTTTTTTTTTTTTTTTTTTTTGTAGGGGAACGTTTAAATATCTTAACAATTTTTCGAACTTTATAATTTATAGGAAGCAATTCTTGATGAGTTAATATTTCATCGTCATTAGCAATATCGTCTTCAACAGTTACATTGTCATTATCTTCATTATTAATATCACTCTCACTCTCTTCAAAGTCGGAATCCGAAGTTTCTATATCCACAGTATTTGGATTCTTCTGTTCATTATTTTTTTGGTATAATACATCTATTACTCCTAATTGAATTTTCCATGAGCGTAGCACAATTGCTGATTTGCACCAATCAATTTTCCAACTTTTTTCATAACTGTTACTCCATCAGTTGTTATGGATACCATATCTTCTTTTAGGGATAATCCATGTTTCGCTAATTTAGGCTTAAGCACTTCCACACGTTTTTCGGCTGGCATACTTCCCGAGACATGTGTAAATCCTATATTCCTTTTTTTTTTTTTTCTGAATGAATATTTATATTTAAATAACGTCTATTTCTTACACTTGTCCATTCATCAAATGTAAGACTAAATTTTTCACCATTTACTTTTAATTGTAATAGCTCGTGTTTCAAAGAATTGCGAACACCATTACTGAATTTTATAACACTTCTTATAGTGTTTATCGATGTTGGTAGATTTTTAAAATCTCTGGCGGATACTGATTTTTTTAATTCAGTAGAAGTGCAAAACACTCGAAATAGCAAACCATCTAATGCTGTCATTTTACTTATAGTTTCATCCAAATTATCTTTTCTTTTTTCAAAATAATCTAAAATCTCTGATGGCTTCGTCTTAGAAACTGTGCTTAAATTTGTATCTTCATCGCAATTAGATTCTTTCCTCTTTAACAAATTTGTATCATGTTTCGTTTTTTAAATGTGTATGTAGTCCGCTTGTACTTCCTCCGTTCATTTTAATAATTGAAAATTTTTTACATTGTGCCACCATATTCTTTTCATCATATATATAATGAAACCAAACCGAAGTATTATCAACTAATTTTTTATGTTTTTTAAAATTATTCTTATTCATTATTATGGGTTATTATTTATGATTATATATATATATATAGTAAATCTGAAAAAATATTTTGTCCTAAAGTATGATATGCAAATACAGTGTAAATAACAAGCTCACCAATTTAAAAAATATCGAAATATTACGCACTTTCTTCACAACTGCGCGTGTGTAGTATTGCACGGAGCTGTAATATGATAGTTTTGACCCTCCTTCTTGGATGATTCACATACTGTTCGTCTAATTAAACATAATTTTCTATGGAAAAATGAACATCAATAGTCATAAAGTTCGGCACCTGAACATTTCATCCATTACTGCAGTCTTCTGACAACTGGCAGAAAGTCCACATTTGTAATAAATTTTTTCTCTTCTTCCAGCCAGAATTGCTGCCCATTTATCAGAAATAATTTTTGACAGGTTGGCCACGCCGCCGGGAGAACGAAGAAAACACGAGGAATTTAAAAACCGTCTTTAAAAAACCGGGAAAATGCAGGGGAATTTGAGAATTTTCATAAAAACATGGAAAATACTGGGAATTTTAAGTTTCTATGTTATTTTTTCCCCATATAAAAAAATGCCGACCTCTAAAGATTTCAAGAGTATAAGATCGTAGTCATAGCTTTCCAAAACGAAACAATAACTTTCGCTATTGTAAAGCGAAAACTCGCCCCTTTTTTTTCTGTGTAAATCATTTCAATTTCGGTTTGCGAGATATCTGTTCTTTTTCTATGAAATTCCCGAATTGCAGCTAATCAGCAAGCGCGGGATTTCTGTAACTGTGTGAAAGAATAGAATACACTTCAATGGCGGGATTAACAACATTCAATCTGCGGAAGCAGTGCAGTGGTGTTTTTTTTCTGCCATATTTGATTTTAATGAATTGTTTATTATTCGAGAAACTGAGCTTATTCAAAGCAGATTAGAGAATTTTGTTAATGTAATGAGCTGCTTAAAATCCATATTTAATATTAATTGGACAGTTTAAAAAAATCAATCCCGATTTTGTTGAAGAGTTTGAGAAGTTCCTCAAAATCAATTATTTGCATTTTGCTCATATTGTAAGGAAATACGCCTAAGTAATATGAGAAAGCATACAAGACTGTGTGCCAGTTCAAAAGAGTCATCATTGATGGTGGACTTGCGAGGAAAGGACAGGAGGTAAAAAATTCATTTCGGGATGAGATTTAGTATAATGATAGTATACATTTAGAATGCTCACCGACGAAAATATTAAAGCGCAATCCGGTCAATTTCGAAAAAATGGCCCTCAAACTTTCTGCATAGCATATATACTAATGGTGATCGCCATTGCCGAGGCACGAATGTGTAGCGCTTAAGACACTGGTATATCAAATAGATTCTGGGCTAGCATTTTTTGCTTTTTTAAAAAAGATTCTAATTTATTTCAAATTAATTTTAAAATTTACAAACAGATTAATTAAATCTGCTTTCCATTTTTTTTATGCAAAAATAAATATTTATTCTCCCAATTCTTGGATTATAATTTAATTTTTAGAAGAAAAATAATTATAAGTATGAATGCATTTTTTAAATATTAGGAATTACTTAAATTAAATTAATATTTTAAAGATAATTTCAATTAATGATATTAATTTTTATGCGGAAAAATAAATGTATTTTCTCTTAATACCTGTATAATTTTTTTAAAACAAAATTTGAAAACGTTTTTTTTTTTAATTATTGAAATAAAATTCTGACAGTTTTAATTAATATGTATGTAACTTTCTTTGTCAATCAAAAATGAATGTTTTAAAAATAAATCTCCCTCAAAAATAAATATTCATTCACATAATACATGACAAATCTTAATTAAATTACTGACGTAATAAAAACAGAATGGTAATAATAAAAGCATTTCAAACAAGATAGATATATTTTGATATCTTTAAAAATTCATAAATTATTATTATCCACAAGATAAACCTTAAAAGAATCGATAAAAAAATCATTTACTTTCAAAAAATATTTGTTTTTCAAAAAATCGGGCAGCGCACAAAGCATATAGTATCTTAATAAAAAAATCTTGAACCATCTGCCTTTGCATTCCATAATTTAACACCTCCTTTCCACTTTTTCTTTTCAATTATTAACATTTTGAATATTTGCGGATCTAATTTTATTTATTTCAGCTGCTTTCTTTAATTCCCTATATAAATGCAACTTCGTCGAGTTATTATAAATAATTTATCTTTATTGAAATCCAAATATTTAAAACTTTTAATGATTTTAAGATAAAAATAGGTTATTTTGAAATATTCTTATAGTTAAAATTATATATATAATTATTTTAACACTTAAAAATTTACTTCTAATTATAATTCAGGAACAATATACAAGAATGTAATTATTTTTTTCCATATAAAAATGAGTATCATACTAATTGAAACCGTCTTTAAATTGTTAATTTAATTTAAATGCATTTATACTTATAATTACATTTCTTATTAAAATTAAATTGCAATCCACGAATTAGGAGAATAAACATTTACTTTTGCATAAAAAATGAAAAACAGATTAATTAAAGCTGTTTGTAAATTATTAAACAAATCTGAAATAAATTAGAACAAAAAAAAATTTAAAAAAAGCAAAAACTGCAAGCCCAGGATGTACTTGGGTCTCTTGTTAGCTACGCCAGTGTCTTAAGCACTGTACTGTTGGCGCCTCGGCAATGACAATTCATTATTAGTAGCTATGCAGAAAGTTTGAGGGAAATTTTTTCGAAATTGGTTGGACTATTGCGCTTTACAATTTTTGTGAGTGAACATTCTAAATGTGTACTACCTTTATACTAAATCTCATCCTGAACTGAATTTTCAATCTCGTGCCCTCCCCTTGTTAGTATCTAAAAAGAATGCAGGAAAAGATGACACGTCAGATCCCAAAACGTCAAATTTAATGCCCGATATTATGAACAGAATCCGAGGGATTAAAAAAATAAGGCATGCTGTACAAAAACATAGCCTGCAGTAGTAGAATTTTAGTAATTCAAATTTTTAAAAATAAATTTATTTAATAATAGTCTAATTTGTTTTCTAAGCATTACTGCAGGGCAGTGCTGTGACATGATGAATATTAGCAAAATCTAAACCTGGAAAAGAAACCTAAGACATAGTTCACGAACTCAGAACTATAGAATTGATTTCAAAATTTTTTTGTTTCATATGGAAATTTATGACTTCTAGATGCATCATTGGGGGTCACTTGTATCTTGCCTATCTCCATTTCCCAAGAATATCAAAAGCACTACACTACACTTTACATTTTCTTGGTACGAAACTACCAAATTATCACACAGTCATGTATCGGTTCAGAAATTCATTGTTCCTCATTAATACTTATGAAATTAATTGTTCCATATTAATGTTCATAACTAAGAATAAGTTCTTAATGGTTTACCACTTTTTTCATTAGAGGGATTCAAAATGAAATCTCGCCATTTGCATCTGAATGCTGTTTTTTTTACCCAAATTTGAAGGGATCAAGAGTTACTTCAGTTGTATCAGAAAATAGTGTTGTGCTTTGTCTTATCAGGTTAGAAAGTTTTAAAATAATGATAGTTAATTTTACAGCATAAACACTTTACTGAAATGGAGGTAAGACATAAACAACATAAATTTCAATGCATCAAGACCTACATCTGTATTTCTATAGATTTTTATGATTATTGTTAATTTGGAAACATCTGTGGTTCAATAGCTCCACCTACCATTTTTTGTAACTCGCAATGAACAACTGCGGATCAAAAGCTTTAAAATTTCAATCAAGAATTACATAATATTGCTAAAGCCATTTTTTTTTAGTGAGCATTGAATGATACATTACAGATAATATTAAAATATAAATTATCTAATCCTGCTACAATTATTAAAAATGGAAAAATAAAATTAAGATACTTATAAGGGTCTAGTTGCAAAATATGCCATAAAGAAACTAAAATACAGAAATGATTAGCTACATGATATATAAAGCATACCTTTAGAATAATTATCATCCTATTGGCAATGTTAAAAGTTTGCTGAAAGGATATTTGCATTCATCATTCATATTTTTACGTGTACAGAATGCTTTTTCCCACCAGCACCTAAATAAAGTTTAATCACTCTACCTAAGCATCACTTTAAAGGCGGTAAATTATTACTTTTTACCAAATCATATAACCATTGTTTAAGTTTGGTTTGTCTCTGCCACTTTGCATGCCTTTGCTACTGAAAAAAGATAGATTGATGATCATTATTTTGAAAACTTTGTTGAATCGGTTTCTAATGTGCATTCGGTATTATTTTATCATCGAGTATATAAAGCTCAAAAATTACTGTTAATTCAGTCCCAATAGTGAAGTAAACAGGTGTCAAAAGACCAAAATCATTGGGGGTCATTGGAGATAGCCACAATATGTCTGACATTCAAGTGTGATTCAACTTGTATTATTAAGTTTAGAAATTTTTCAGAAGTGAGCAGTTGAGCTTCATTTCTTTATTTCAAGTTATTTTACACTTGTTTAATAACATTCTCCCAAAGACTCGCTAAAATTAATGGTAGAGGAAACATAGAATTTCCATATGATGCTTTTTTGTGCCATATGATTTGGGAAATCTTCAGAAGTTAGAACTCATGCCATAAATCTTTTTAGTTCATGATTTGCACCATAAGATTAGCCCTGCAATCAGAAAACATTTCCTTTAATTGCCCTGATGAGCTAAAAATCTTGAGGATGAAAAAGCTTCTGAAGAGAGATTATTCATAACTTCCAAAAGTATTGCTTAGTGAAACTCGAATAAGCATGCTTAGCATTTGATTGGTCTCTCTTTTCTCCCCTTGTGGAATTTTCACAAGGAATGATGCCCTGCATAATCAAGGTCTACTTTTGAAAAAGAACTCTGCTGAGCACAGCTCGAGCTGCTTGAAGATTGGCCATTATTTGAGATGTAGTATTTGTGCAATTCTTGAAGATTTACTGCACTTTCTAATAACTTTGCATACTACGTCTCTACATTTAATTATCCAATATTTTTGATGAATAGCAAAATTAGTGATATACCTCATGCAGGCGAGTTTCATGAAAATGTTTAATTATTAGTTAAATTGCATGGTGGTTTTGATTTTCACGGTTTTTCCTTTCTAGCCTATCCGCAACATGCAGAATATTTTCATTGTACAAGAAAGGGATGGAAAGAAACTGTGTTACTACAGGTGCTATTTTTTCCTGTTTGTAATACAAGATTTCTTTAAATTCACTTTTCTGAACTAAGTGCACAATAGCATTGATAGTATTATAAAGTTCAGGAGCAGTTAAAATTCCTTCAACTTTTAATGCTGAAGAATTGGCATTGAGCACAAATCTCAAACACCATGCCACTACAAATTTGGGTTTATTCCAAAATGAGAATTTTGTAAGAATATCAAATTCATTTTGATTATTAAATGAATGTACAATAAAATTTTTCACTGCTCTTCAAGAAGGAGTTGCCAAATTTAGGATCTAAAACAGGCTCAACTTTTTGAATAATAAATTTATCTTGCATTAGCCAAGGTGAAACCGAATTTATTGCCCATGAGATTTTTCAGTTTTGCACTACAGGGCACAAAATCTGGGAGATTTTCAGTTCCCTTTCAAAATTGCCTCTGAGAAGTAGCCATTAAAATCTGCATCTCTCTAGCATGAATCGTCGAAAATTATTTTAGTTCTTGGCAGAATTCTTTATCGAATGCAGAACTTTTTTGAGAATCACTAAAACAATGAATACTGCATTCCTTGATTTTGAAAAGTATTTTCAAATAATTGGCTATTCTTGCAGCAGTGTTAACTGTCTTAGATTCTAAGGAAAGAATTAGTTTCTTTACAGGAACTACTCTGTTTTTTTGATAATGCTAAATATGTCTCCAAAGTACTGGAATTTTGAAAGTATACTATATAACCATATCCCCTGATACTTGCATCAGCAAACATTATTAGAACAATATCTTCGGTATTAATTATTGAACCACTCAAGAAATATCTACTTGGAATACTAATGTTCACGTTCCTCAATTTCAGAATACCAAATCAAGATTTTTTTTTTTAATTTGTCAAATACCTCACAATTTCAGTCACAGCTGGATTCCCATTCTGCTATTCCCATTTAGCTCTAATTGCATACACAGAAACTAATCCTAATGGATGTTAAATTTTGGTTAGAGTTTTTAAAATGAATATCTTTGTTATTCATGAAGTGAGTAACATATAACTCTGAATTGTGTAACATATAACTTTAAATTCTCTTATATGTGCCAAATCAAACCCAAAATTTTTGAAGAGTTTATATTTAAATTATTTTCTTCAACAGCTATTCCATTTTAAGTCGACAGTCCTTTTAAAACTAGAATTACTCTTTATTTTGTACATGTTGCATCTTTGAGATCTCTACAGCAGTAGTTGACAAAGTTTTATCGTCGTCTTCAGCCCCATAGAAGAAGTCATTTACATACAGGGAATTATTTATTATTTCTATAACAATACTATATTCCTCTTGATTTATATTTTCTTATGTGATGTTTAATAGTTGCTGCAAGCATGACATTTGGTATATTTGAAATTGAGAATTTTCATTATTTCCAAATCAAATACTTTAAATAATTTTTGAATCTTCCTCAAGTAAAACAGAATGAAAAGCACCTTTTGTGTCTATCCCATATATTGTTTTATGAAGACTACATCTTAAAATTATATGTAATAAGTTGCTTTACAAGTTGGGCCCATAATTAAGCATTCATCTAAGGATGTAGCATTTCTGTCCTTAGATAAACAGTCTTCAGCATTAATGCAGTGGAAGTCAACTTTTCAGGAATTATGAAGCGAAAAATAGCTATATTATTATGTTCGCAACTATCCCTATAGGAGCATTTTTCAAATAACCATGTTTCTAATTGTTCTTTTTCGTATTCATGTAGTAATTTTCTTTAGTTAAACAATAACCCGATACATAGTTATAAGCATTACTTATCAATAAATTATTCAAATCGGTAAATTTCTCAATTTTAGGCAAATTTAGATTAGAGTGAATTCCATTTTCATACGAATTAGAAGAAAAAAAATTTCAAGCTATTTGCTCGGATCAGAAGTACTCGAAACAATATTAATGTTTTTAGTGCTACTATTACCATTACTGCTTGATGGTTCAAGTCTTTCAATAGTTTTTTCACTGTTAATTTACTTTATTTTACTGAGAATTTTGTATTCATAAACCATGGTTTTATTAATTACATACAAGTATTTATTTATTACATACAAGTAATTCATTTTCATATTCAATTTCATTTGTTATTAGAGTACCTATCTTTTAATCAAGTTTTTTAATCTATCTTGGTATTCAAACAAAAACTCTTGCAAAGAAAAAATTTTTATATGATTTTGAGCTAATTCAGAAGAAAATAAGAGTTTCAAGCTTATACTTGACTGAAGTGACTCTTCCACATACATCAGCATGTTTCTTTTTAAATCTCCCTAGATCATCTGTCATGTTTCATTTCTAAGATCTATATTAAGAATGAACCTCAAAATCTTACCACACAAATGATGTCTCGATCCTCATGGGTGGCTCCAAAACAGTGGGGTTGGTGGGTCAAGAATTACTTCAAATTTTATGAGAGGCGATTGTGTTGTTTTGCCTTATCAGCTTGCAAATTTTCAAGCGTTTTGTCCGTCTTTCAAGAGATCTACATGATTTTTGTTAATTCTGAATAAATATGTGTCGCAATAGTGCCACTTGCCAGTTTTGTTAACACTTTTAACAAACTGTTACATTGTGATTTTGTTACAATTAAGCAAGTTCCTTCAAGCAGACCTTTTGTTAGAGCTAAATTTAGCAGTAATGTTTTAATGCTTTCTAGTTTTAAATTAAATTTTTTTGAAACTATATGGAATACTGAGATAATTGAATAATCACATCAAAAATTTTGAAAAAGAGAAATACGATGTCAGATGCAGAAACTTAAGTTTTAAATTAAAATTTTTTTTTCTGGAAATGTGACTTAATTTACTCATTTTAAGAAATTTTTTTTAATTATGTCAAAAAAAATTCTTTAGAGCAACAATTGTTTGCTCTTTTTGGTGGTGCAAAGGAACCCCCCCCCCTTCTATCATTAAAATCCATGTTATTGGGAAATGTTGGGGAAAAATCCTCCAAAACATTGAATAAAAAAATTTCTACACTGATTTTTAAAATTCTTTCTCCGAATTGCATTATTCTACATTACAGCTAATATTGCATGTGGAATTTCATGGCTGTATATGTGATAAATCTTTCTGGACGTCGTCGACACACAAGCATTTTCTTTTATCAGTATGAATTTATTAGTGCAGGTGATGTTAAGTGCTTTATATAAAAGGTGTTGTTGGGAATTACTATCATGCATATTGTTACCTATTAATGAAAACCGATTTTGAAGAAATTTCTCTTGCAGCATGTAATATGTTATTAAACACCATTTTGTTTATTTTAGTTTTCTGTTTAGTGAAAAATATCTCTTTCTTAGTGTGTTAGTTACCAAAGTTTGTGGCACTTGTGTTTCTTAATTATTTTTAAATAATTAAAATTATTATAATTATTTTTAAAATATTATTAATTTTTTTAAACTGAAGTTGGAACCTCCTTTGGTAAAAATGATATATATAACTGCAGATGCTAATATTAAAAATGAATTGACAGAAATGTCTCAGCTTATTTGTGATTCATGAATAGATCAAAGAGTGAGAATCTTGAGCATGTAGGAACATGTTGTGAGTAACGCAACTCATCATCGCAAGTCATTGTGGTTCACACGTGACTAAATATTATAAATAATTGTTAATTTTCTGTATTTGTTTAATTGTTATAATTGTTCATGTTTATTTTTGAAGTAATTGCAGCAAAAATATTTTATATATTATTTTGTGTTAAATGAAACTTTATTTCTGCTGTTGCATCTGGCAACGAGGATGATGTTTGTAAAAATAAATACAACGAGTGAGATGCTCGCCGTTACTTGGAGTTGACGTAGTCTGTGTTTGATTTTAAGTTCTTTAAAACACTTTCAATCGTTGGTCGTAATATCCTAAATAAGAAATGTTTATTTTATGTATCGGGCGTTTACAATCTGCACTTTAAAACGCAGAGTCATACGCCGTTAAGCATTTCGACCATGCCATATTTCCACAAAGGCCAATTTCAGCTTTTTTGGTAATGAATTTTATCATTCTTCAGATCAATTAATTTTCTTTCCTGTAATAATTCTGCAATATTTTTAATACCTAAGGCACTTATTGTATAAATTTATTTATTTTATTATTCAATTAATCCGACTTGTTTTATATTGTGGTGTTTATGTTTGCGCTATTCATTATTTTATGAAGTTCAGCTTTTTGCTCCAAACTTGTGTCATGTCTGGTATTTGTGGCTCTCACTCTCCTTCTAATTGAATTATCTAGATCTAATTAATATTTCTATTGATAGATAAACAATATTAATGTGTTACAAGTTAAATTTTAGTGTTTCGTAAAAAATAAACACTGTGCATGTTTTGTTTTGTTTTTTCTGTAATCCACATTCATTTAAATCAAACATCTTGTGTGATGTGCGATTTACTTAAATATTTTTGATTTTGTCAGTTTTTAGCTCATTTTGATGTCACTCGCAGTGAATGACATTATGCTCACTTATTTTATTATTTTACATGTTATGTTTGGCGCTATTCATTATCACTAAGAAAATCGCACTTAAGAGACCAATATCAAATATCGCTATAAAATGCATTGTAATGTCGCTCAGTTCAATATAAAGTGGTTTTGAAGATGAAAATGCTCGTCACTCTCGTGTTCGATTTAGCTCCCTGGGAAATGTTGCTTCATGCTCATATGCACTACATAATACATAGTGTATTAAGATAAATTAAAATTGGAATTCTTTTTCATTCGTTTGTTTTAATTCTGTATGTTTACTTAAAGTGCCATCCGTCATATCTAAATTGCATTTATGACCTTTGGTGAATAATCTAATAACATCATTCCACACACCCAAAAAAAGGCCTCTTAACATTTATTTGTTTGTATTATTTTCCTGTTGAACCAGTTCTACATAAAAAAAAATAATTGCCAACTATATAATTATAATGGAAATCCATTGTATTACCTAATTACTGATAGAAACATTTATAAAAAAATTTAATGATTAGTCATATCACTGCAATTAAGCAATTCCAAATAAAGCTCAATATTTCTATTTTGAATAAATATAGAATATATTTTCAATGTTTCATCAATGCTATGACATCCCCCCCCCCTCAAAAATCTGTGAAATTTCATCAGTAATACGCAACGAGGAAAATGATACTCAGACGCAGGAAGATATTTTGTCTAGCCCTCCATCGTGTAATTCTTGCTTGCTAACCTTTGCAGTGGGATATTCTCTATACATAATGTTAATAAATCCAAGTCCAATCCAAGTTGATCACTATAATTGGATTGAAATAAATAGGATTCACTAAAAAAAAGAAAATGCAATGTCAAATACAAAGCTAAAATAAAATTGCTAGAAAGGCGATATTAATCCTTAACTTAAAATTGTTCTGTAAAATGAGGATATAATAAATTAGCGTAAATATAAAAAAATTTTTAAAATGCAGACTTCTACTCGGTAACCTTTGCTGCAATTCGGTATAGAAATTGCAAATAAAATGAGATTTATAATCTTGTAACTATTTTATTTTAATTTCCTGAATAAAAATTGTGTGATTATAAGCTTTATGGGAACACCAATGAATCTATCAATTAAAACATATTTAAAAAGGTTAAAGTATATAAAATAGAAATCGAAAACAGAAATAGAAATATTGCATTTAATTCAATGCTTTGCTTCACGAATTAATGAAGCTACAAAATATTACTAGAAACCGGCTAATCGTCTGCAAAATAGATTGCAAATAACTGATATAGATTGTTTATCACTAGCTGTTCATCAAATGTGTAAATTGTATTAAAAAAACTTTATAAAAGATTACAGCTTAGGTATAAAAATGAAATTCATGACTAAAAACGTATTTTATTAGCTTATATATAATTGCTATAATCTATATAGCAGTTATTATAAAATTATTCATAAATTTTATAATTTTGATCTTTTCGTTACTACAGATGGTGTCCAGAGAGGAAGACATTACAAAATACAACCTCAACGTTTCCAATTTTCAGACAATTATAAAACTAATTTTCATAGATCCTTCGCTTACACTATTTCTGGAAAAGATATGTAAGTATCTTTTGTGCTTTATGGAACTATTTCTTTAAAAAGAGGTTTAAACAAATATACCTAAATTATAGCCTTTGAGATTAAAGTTAATGAAATGCTTTTTGATCAACTATTATTGCATAAAATAGTATCGTAAATTTATTAAATTTTATTAAATATTTTTTAACTTTTGCATGAATTATGTAATTTTTTAAAAATATATAAAGGCTTTCCAGCATAAAGGAGTGTTTGGGGATGGGAGACTTCTTGAAAGAGCATATGGCTATTTTGCTTTTGAAAAAAGAATTTCTAAATTTGTTTCTGGAAATGATAAAATAAGGCATTGTTCTTACTTGCTTTATACTGAAGAATTAACTGCCTTTAGCAAATGTCCCCTTTTCTAAGAATTTTGTGTGCTTAGTTTCAATTTAAATTTCTTTTGAATAACTTAATGATTCACTCAAGAAATTGTAACAGAAATTAAAGCCAAATTAGTGTAATGGACTAGCACCTGTTCTGTTCATTGACATATAAACATTCAAACAGAATGAAGTAAAATATCAAAGTCGTTTTTAAAAACAAACTATTTAGTTCATCTAATATTAAATTTCATTTAAATCCTTTAGGTATAACTCTATGCCCAAGATTCTATCAGGCATTAATGCGATGTTATTTTACTTGTTTAATAAATGTATTCATGTATTCAATATACTCTCATGTCCATAAATTAACGATAATGCAAGTTAAGGAAAAGAATCAGAAGCAAAACAAATCTGACTTATTTCTAAATCCTATTTATTAAACAAAAGGTAAAGAGCAGAAAAGATGCTATTTGTTTGATATCATTAATAAAAATTGCGATTTTATGCCCCCTGGAGGAAATTACAAAAAAAAAAGAAAGAAACAAACAAACAATATTACATGGTTGGTATGATGGTTATTACGTAGTATGTCTCCTAGACGATGTAATACAATTCGCACAACACCTAGGCATACTGCGTATTAAATTATCAATCGGATCGTGGGGAATATTACACCACTCATCAAGCGATGCTCTGCGAAGTTCTGGTGGACATGTAGGAGGTGGTTGACGGGCTGTAACTCGTCGGCCAGCATGTCCAACATATGCTCTACTGGATTCAAGCCCGGTGAGAATGCTGGCTAGTCCATACGGGTGATATCCTCCGATCGAAGGCATTCGTTTACGATATTAGCACGGTGAGGACGGGCGTTGTCATCCATAAACACGAATTCTGTGCCCATCGTGCCCCGAAACAAACGTACATCTTGTTCCAGAATGACGTCCCGATAGAGTTGGCTTGTCATAGTTCTAATTTGAATATGCAGGTCAGTTCTGGAACCCAAAGTAATTCCTCCCCAAACGGGCAATCCTGCACCACTGTAACGGTGTCGTTCAATGATGTTCTCTTGGTGGTAATGGGTACCTGGCGCTCTCCATATGAACGTCCGGCGAGAATCAGAATGCATGGACTCGTCGGAAAACATTTAACAAGCCCACTGTTGCGGTATCCACAATGCATGCTCTCTACTCCAGGCTAAGCACAGGCGACAGTGAGTTGCAGTAATTGGAACACATCTGACAGGCCTACGAGTATATAGACCAATCTGCCCAAAGCGTCTATACACGGTCTGCCTTGAAACTGTCGTACCATTGGCTGAAGAGAGCTGACGAGACAGATCTGATGCTGTGTTCCGTCTGTTTCTTTTGGTAGTAGCTGCCAAATACCAGTCCTCATTCGCCGTTGTAACTCGGGGACGACCTGTGCTGTAACGTCTACTGACATTACCATCATCTTGGAATCGTTGCCAAAGCAAGCCTGGAGATGACACTCTGGGCGATTCCAAGTTCCTCGAATACTTCCAGCTGGGTACGCTCACATTCCAGACGGCCGATAATTCTACCAAATCATCCAAATGCGTCCATTGTGTCATAACTATGTGGTTATTGCACTGAAAGGCTTATAAAACGCTTGCGAACAATTTTATTTCTTTGCCTGTATTCCTAATGCATCACTCTTGCACTCTCGTCATTGTGACGTACTCTCGGTGTCATCTGGTGGCTTCCTGCAATTTGCATATGATTTTTGAAGATGTGTGTAGTCATTTTACGGGTGATATATATATTTTGGAGTAAGATTTCCGCGTGACTCTGAAATATGCTTAATTTATGAACATGAGTGTACTTTTTTCATTGATACATGCATCTCTCTTATGGAAATATTCCTAGACACCATAGCTCTATTAAAATCATAAATATCTAGTTCATCCATATTTTAACTTTTTCACTACTGTAACCACTTTTTTTTTCACCTTGCATACTACATAGATAATTAACATAATCCGTCTTTAACTTTCAACAATGGATGAAAATCATGCTGTTCAATATATGATGAAATAATAAAAATGGTTTGAATTTTAATGTAAATATGTCATATATTGTTGCAAATTGTGCAAAAACAATATCTTTAAAAAACTGCCAAAATTTAGAAAAAATTGCTTGACTATCAGATTAATATCATTAAAAAGACATTTTTATAAAATGATGCAAAATTCAGTTTTTTGCGTCAATTTTTTCAGAAATAATCACGGGAAAATTCAAAATTTTGCTTAGTTTTTGATAAAAATCGAATCGAAATTTTGAAAAAAATTTGCCCCTGAGATGCACATTCCTTCTCCAAAGTATATATTTGTCAAATTAGGTAGTTCTAGGTCAAACGTTCTGATCTAAAGAGTACCAACAACACATATGCTTACAACCTATCTTCTTTTATAATTAGTAGAGATTGATATATGTGAAACATGCTTTGAAGGTTTTTATCTGTAAAGATTTTTATTCTTCATATTTTCAAAGAAATCTAATTTATTATTTCTGTCAAAATACCTTTGCCCTAATTTTGGTAAACACAATATAGGGTACTGAGTAGGAAGGAAAAGCAGGAAAAAGAGACAGTGTAAAAATTTTCAGAGCGTATATAGATTATATTCAGAGCTTCAGAGTGTTTTAAAAAAAATCGGACAGTGTTTAAATTCATGGGGTAAAGAATAACTTGTACAACTTGAGCTTATAAGTTGCTATGAAGATAGAATTCGAAAAGTGTGGACATTATTTTTAGAACATAAATTAGTTAGAAATAATTGCATTATGTATAAGTACAACAATGTTTATCTGGATTGTTATGCAAATTTTACTTCTTATATTTATAATTTTGTATAGCTATAGTAACTGCATCAAAATAATATTTTCCTTTACTAAAATTATAATTCTAAAAAATGGATGCACAGACAAAAAGAAAATACTTAGTGAATTATCATTAGTGTTCTTTTTTGTCTGCATTTTATGTATGCCTAAACACTAAATTTCTGGTCTAGTACCTTTCATTGCTACATTTTGTTTTTGCCCTTGCTTCAAATCATTTTGTAAAAGCCCATCAATAGTTTATCACCTCTAAACTTATGTACCATTGCTAAATTTAATTTTCATGTCCTGAAATATAGTATTCGCCAAAATATACAATACTGAAATGAAAAGATGAACAAAATTGCATTATTGTCATCTGTGAGTTTATTTTTCCTCAAAAGAAATTAACATACATACATACACACACACTATTATAGTCTCTGTATTTTCTGTAGACTGTTCAAGGTCACATTTTCTACCTCCTTACTGGTTCTCTGCCTCACAACACTGAGGCAAATAACAGTGTCGCTCTTTTTTTTTTTTTTTTTTTTACACAGCTATTAAGGTATTTCCGAAACGTACTGGCGTGGGAAAAAAAAACTAGCTTTGTCGAAACCATGGCAGTGGAGAAGGAGAAAGTGTGAAGAGTAGGGAAAACGAGTATCCTTGAAACACCTACAAAAATTACATAGACTATAGTGTGTTGATTTACCACTATATACGTAATGTGAGTGTTCAAAGTGTGCACCGCCCTGCTATAGACAATGTTCATATTCACTCAGATTTTCAAACATATCCTGAAACAAAGGTTGCTGTAGACTCCTGCAAAAAGAGACGATTTTCGCACGTAATGCAGGCACAATTCTTGGTGGATCTTCACAGTTGAACACACTCTCCTTTAACTTTCCCCATTTTCATTTGTCGAAACATTTACTGGACAACCAAACTTCCCCTTCCGTTGAAACAATATACTACCAGAACGGCGAAATTTCGTAACAATATACAGCTTAACTGTGTTACTTGGTGCCATCTTATTAAACATCTCTTGGAATTTTTTTGCCACCTTTTTCAAACTCGGTCTGCCTTCACGACCGCTTCCGTATGAGCGTAAATGATTCTCAACTATAAATACTTTTCCTTTTCACTATTACGAGCACATGTAGCTGGATCTATGCCTCGTCGACAAACGCAACTGCGTGCTCGAGTTTCAGTACTTTATATTTTGACGCATACTGTATTAGAAGTCATTTTTACTACGACTTCTAATATTTTGTTGTCTTAAAATATTATAATTAAGGATTGGTCAAGCTTCCCAATTACCTGTGGAGAGAAAAAATTAACCACCCCCGTATGCAAGATGATCTCATGCATAGTAAATTTGTATATTTTGCATCTAATTGATCTTATTTTATTAATTTTTTTCCAGAGTTTGCTCTTCTGATATCTCCCCAGATTTGCTTTATATGGCCGTTGGCTTTGAAAATTGTAAAATTCGTACTTGGCGTTTTATTAACGATAATACCAAATTTCAGCCGTAAGTAATTTTATATTTAGAAATCATTCAAGAATTTTGTATTACTTCTGAACTCTTATATAAGTAAAATTGCTTTCTTTTAAGATCATTGATAGAGTGTAAAGTGTTTTGTTAGCTAATTTAAAATATTGCATAAACTATTTACCTCTAAATTTCTCTTTTGATCCGTTTTATTTTAAATTAAAAACTCCTTGTAGTATGCGAACAATGCAGTGAAGTTCTCTGCAAGTAATCTAAACCTGAGAAAATTGAAAATTGCTATACAAAGAAGCAAAACATTAGGTTTCATTTAACAATATCATATTGCATAATAGTTAACATTCTTTCATATATAATCTTATTCATTTACTAGAATAATTATTAAAAGAAATAATGAATTATGTTATGATTGGTAATGGTTTGGGTATTATAGGAAACAGGATATTTATATTAACTAAATTTTTGAATCAAGAAAAGGAATCTGCTTTTGGTTCTCACATATTTATTTGAATTGTGTACTATCAATTTATTTATGTGTGCATTATTTACAAAAATATATCATACTAAAAAAATGAAAACATCGCTTAATAATCACAACTATAAAATTGTTGTGAACTTATAATTATTAAAATGCTTTATCAAGCAAAAATATAATTTTTATGAATTACTTGGAGCTGTCTACAAAGATATAATAGAAAATGGCTTCTAAGGCAGATATAAAAATTTTACGCCTTCCCATCTTTTTATGCATGATTCACCAATTTTCATTTGCCTTCAGATTGCCTCGATGGCATAGCTTGCAATTTACTTATGGAATAACTCTTTTCAGAAAAATAGGATCTTGTAAACCGATCATGTTGATAAGTCCTAGTATGTACAAAGTTGCCATCAGGGAATATCAAAATCATGAATAAAACAGGGAAAATGCAAGGAATTTTGAAATGTTCCTTAAAAACTGGGAAAATACAGTGAATTTTAATATTTTTTTTAAAGAAATCTATGGCATTTTAAGTGTTCCAGTCTGAAGAGATTTGCTAAGGTATGAAAAATTAATACATGTGAGGTATTATGAAGGTTTAAAAAAAAACAGATAAAAGTTGAGGGGAAAGAAACAGTCCCAATAAATTGTTGCAAAAAAAAAAACTGACTGAAAATTTTGCAGAAAAAATGGAAATAGGTGTTCAAATATTTAAATTGGAAAGAAATATGTATTTTTAATTGTAATCTTTTTGTTAAATAATCATTAAATGGTTTGTATCTTGATTCTATTCTAACAGTATCCCTCAAATTAGGGTGAAAACCCTGTAGACATACCCAAATGAAACTGTAGTCTGACAAAGACTTACATATATAAAATGACAGCCAGAGCGAATATCAAAAATACATTCTAGCTCTTTATTTTTAACTGCAATTTACATATTTCCTCTTCCTAGAAATTTTTTGACAGTGAACACTAAAATTGAAATTGTAAGTACATCTAAATAATAAGAAATAAATCTACATAAATTAAAATGTAAATGTTCATTTGTTCAAAATCTTAAATCTTCGAAAGTTCTTCGCCGATTGCTTTAAAATTGTGACACAACGTTGCGTTCTTATACGCGCTTATTTTTATATACGTATTATACCGATGCCACACTTGTCGTGAGTAAAAAAACAAAACAAAAAAAATACTTTTTGAAACACATTGCTATCTGTTGGACTTAAAAGCAACCCAAGCTGTATTAAATATTTTACGATTCCATTTCAATGTTTTTCATTTCTTTTTTTTTTTAACTATTTTTCTTATTTTGCTATATAATGGACAATACGATTGAGCTGTATTGATTGATTTTTGTTTAAATTTAAATTATATCATGAAATTGGTCTCTTGAGATTCTGAGCTGATTGAAATATTTTGTTTCTCATTGTGTTGGAATTTAGCTGTGTCTATTGGTTTGCGTTTGAATTGAAATAATACTTTAGTATTTTCTTTGTTTTTAGCTCTTGTTTTTCTTCCCTTTAATGTTTTGCAGTTTTACAATACATCTTGGGATATTCAAACAAACTACAATAGACAGACAGTACGCGTACATCCTAACCAAGATTGTGGCTTCTTTCTTCTCATGCTGCTAGTAAATATTCGCGGTTCATCTTTTCAGCAATTAAGAAATGTCAACGGGGATGCACAGCCTTTTTCCGTAGTGCATGTTATACTCTAAATTTATTAGACAGCGACAGACCCTGGGGTGTATGCATTAATGTCGCTTGCTACACGTCATGTCCAGATAAAATTCAAGCATTTTTTGCAATTAATATTGAGAATTTTTACCGGGGTTCGTTTGGATAGTGGAAGTTATATGGTGTGGAGAACGCTCAATCAGCAGAAAAAAAACAACGACGTTTATTTACACGAAGACACATAGGACAGCACAAAAACGACAACTATTTACAGCATAGAAGACGATTATCTTCAGCCGAGACGTGCAGCATACAACAGCACTCTACTGCAGACAGTAGCGCACAGCTCAGTTCAGCACGAGCTTGACTTCGTCGTTTCGGACTACTCCGCTCCGTTGATTCCATCCACTCTGTCTTCGACTTGGACTACTCCGACTTCTCGGACTCCTCTGTCTGGCAGCTGCAGCCCTTTTTATAGGTCTCAGGAGGCGGGGCTAGAAGCCTCTCAACCAATCAGGAACGTTGGAGGTGTATCTCGGGTCCTACTGGACGGATCGGGAAAATTCTCGATGTTTATCTATTTTTGCGCCAAAGTCGCCAAGTTTGTCGCCAAGCTCTGGGACCTCCGACGTGACACACGGACTCCGTCCAATAATGATGACTTTAAAACAGTCTTTCTGATAGTGGAACAAACTATGCTGGGAAGCCGAATTGCAGGTTTGTAACAATATTGACCGCCTGTTTTCCATAATCTCCAACTGAGTTATGGGAGAAATATAAATCGCACTTGGCTAGAGATATTTTCCGGTGAATACGTGAGAGAAATGCAAGTATAAACTTGAATTTCGGAACAAAAATCTACAATGAAGCGTTAAATATGAAGAGATGTGCATAGAAACCGGAAACAAAGTTTCTATTCATTTATGAATGCCATCACCGAATTGATCTGCTTCTGCTTTATTCGATGAAGAATTGCATCGGGAACAAAATTACAACGCAGGTAATCTTTCGTTGTGCGTGCAACCAAATGTTCCTAAAATAATGCTTCAGCAAAAAGGCATTTACGATCAAATAATGCAAATTGTCAGGAACGAGGTAGAAGAAATCTTAGATGAGGCAAGAGGAAAGGTGACAGTTCGTCTGACCTCAGGACGAATTTCATTACTTTATATTTTCAGAAATTTAGTGACGTCAGAAAAAAAGAATTGTGAAAAGTATTGCACAGTATTCAAACCAATTATAAAAATCAGGTTTGGCTGAATGAATGGGCTATTCTTGTAAAGTTGTCGAACAAAATATTATTCAGTCTAGCATGCAGAGTGAGGTAGTCGCATACGAGTCCGTCGTAACTATTGTAGAATTTTTTTATTTCATTCAATCATCCAGAGATGTCACCATATATGTTAAAATTGAAAATCGGCGTGTCACTTATGTTACGAAATATCAACCAACCATTTATTTGCAATACCATGCGGCTTGCCGAAAAAAAATGAACAACATCGTAAAGGCAACAATATCGATAGAACCTTTCAAAGGTGAAGACGTTTTCATTCCTCGCATTCGTATGATACCAACGGATATGTTATTTCAGTTTTAAAAAATGCAATTCCCATTTCGATTGAAGTTTGCAATCGCCATCAACAAAGATCAGGACCAATCTTTAGAACTGTGTAGTTTAGATGATACAGATTGATCTTCCATTATACGTTACATGTTCTTGTGTTGGCAGACAATCTCTATATACGTATAGACAGTAGAGGAAAAAAATCACCCATGTGAAATCATCCATGCGCTTTCTCTTTTCTGTCTTTCCTATTTAACCAAACTGAGCGCAGCAACGTGTGGCCGCATACAGCAAGTTGAGAAATAAGAAGTAGTGTACAAAAAAATTGTTAAAATTTGAATTAAAGTTCGATATTGAAATAAAATCTAAGTGCATTAAATGTTTTAAAGCTAATGACATCAATGATTTATAACACATTTTACGGCTAAAAAGATTTAAATAGAATGGCTTTCGAAAGAATGAGATTATTTATCATTTCGGTTGAGCATGAATTTAGTTTAGAATTGTAATAATTACAAGTTATTCAGCTAATCACAAATTATATACAAGCACAATTATAACACACTAATAGATTAATTACTACAGATGATTTTAACCTTGAAATTAAATAAAATTACAATTTCAATGAAAGTATAACTATAATTGTCCTATTGGCGATTGCAGCAAGGCCATTATATATTCGAAAAGACTCTAGAATATTCCTGAGAAGAGTAGAAATTTTATCATATCATATCACCAGACTTGGCGTCGAAAACCTCGCTAAGAAGCCAAAATGGCAATTTTTTACAGAATTAGTAATATATTTTTCTTTTTTACATATAAGAGGGCGCGCGCACATACACACGCAGTTTAATGTTAGGTAATCAGTAAATTCCTTTTAAGCCCTTTAAATTCAAAATAGTGTCTTGTATAGCCAGGGCAGTAATATATACATATAGTAAAATGACTATGTTAAGTTTGAGACGGGTTACAGCGCATCTATCGAAGAAATAAAAAAAAGTTACAAAAAATAAAGTGGATCTTCCGAAACGCCCTATGTGGAAATGTTTATTAGAAAAATGCAATGGTAATGTAATATTTAATGTATTGCCAAAATGTTATACCATAACAGAAATATAAGCAAAAAATTTCATGGAAGTTACTTTAAAATTGGCAGTAGTATTTGTAATTAAAACTATGAACTTCCCATGATCTGAAAAAGGATTTGTCTGAAATTGAAATGTGTCTTTCCCAGTATTATCATACAATTTTGCCGATCTAAGCAACAGAGACAGTAAATAATAAAAAAATTCCGTAAAATGCATTTAGGGGAGAAATCTAAGGATACGTTTTTCAGTTTGAGACAAACCATTTTTCATGTCATGGAAAGAAAATAATTTTAATCGCTAATATTTCCAACCAGTTTTATGGACAACTTTATGAAACTTTCCCCTGTTCGTTTATTATGATATAGCGTTTTCTGATTTGACATTTTGACCGGTCTTTTACGTAGTTTTGTAACTTCTTTATTTTGTCACTGGAGGTGCTCAATAAATTATGTATAGTCATTTTATTATTAGTACATACACGTTACTTGCTTGGCTAAACGAGTTGCCATTTTAAATTTAAAGGCTCAAAAGTTCTTTATTAATCACCCTAATCATATATACAGTGGTGGCCAAAAGTGTGGACATTTTTTGAAAGTTTCATGTTTTTCAACTTTGCGTGCTTGTAGAATATATTAATTTTCACTTAAATACAAATGTTTATGTATCAAATTGAAGGTAATTTAATGTAGAATTTAATAACAAAAACAGTATTACAATATCTGTATTACAAAAAAAGCATTTTAGTAAGATCTTAGATTTGCATTTTTTAAAGTGATACTTACACAATCAATGCTTAGTAGGATAACCCTTATTTTTTTAAGACAGTTTCACAGAGTCTTTTCATCGAGTGAACGAGTGTTTGAAGTTCATCTTTCGTAATCACATGATGCCAAGAATCAATTATAGATTCAATAAATTGTCTTTTATTGGATGGACGTTTTTTTCGTACAAGAATTTTCAAACGTCGCCACAAATTTTCAATTGGATTGAGATCAGGGCTGTTTTCTGACCATGATATACATCTATGCCTTTATTTTGAAACCATGCTTTGCATACTTTTGCTGTGTGGCATGGAGCTGAATCCTGCTGAAAAATAAATGGTGCTTTGTTGGGGAAGACATCCCTGATGGAAGGTATCAATTTTGGTTCCAGGGCAATTTCGATGTATTTTTTTCTATTCAGGATGCCATCAATCACTTGAATTCGGCCCACACCATCTGCAGACATACATGCCCAAATCATGGCATTTGTTGTTTTTATAGTTGCTTCAATGCAATCAGGATGAAGCGCTTCACCTACTCTACGTCTCACGTATTTTCTACCATCACTACCAAAGAGCGATATTTTAGTTTCATCGCTCCAGATTACTTGCTTCCATTGATTTTCTGACCATTTAATGTGTTCTTTTGCCCACTTAACTCGTTTTTCGAGTTGCTTTAGATTTAAATATGGTTTTTTCCTTGGAATTCTAGATTGTAGTCCAAATCCTGATAACCTTCTTCTTTTTGTTCTTGAACTTACTGCAATACCCGCTGCATTCATTTCACATCTAATGGCATCTGATGAAATTATTCTATCTTGAAGGCATAGCCGTTTAATTTTTCTATCGGCAGTAGCAGTTTTGCATTTTTTTTTTTCTGCCTGATTTGGCCTTATTTTCCACTGATTACGTTTTTTCATAACGTAAATAGAATTTTCGTACACCAGAACAAGTCACTAAACCATCAACTTGTCTTGCAATTTCAGAATAAGAGAGGCCATTTTCTCTCAATATGACAATTCGGCTTCTTTTTGTAGATGTCCAATCAGTTCTTGTTGTTGGTTATGTTTGTTTAAAAATAGTTTAATTAAAAAAAGGACTTAAAATATTCAAAAATAGCAATACTCTATTTAATTGTGCTAGTATGCATCATTCTGCAAAATATTTCCACAACAATAACTTTTTTACCGTCCAAATAACCTAAATTATAGTTACAGACATTTGATGGGTCCTCAGAACAGTGTTTGTGATTGGCTAGTACGCTTTTATTACAAAACACGTGATTATTCAAAACGATTTGTGCTTTGATTCATGTTTTTTGTTCTACTAAAATGAGCGTAACTTTTTTTTTTGTAATACAGATATTGTAATACTGTTTTTATTATTAAATTTTACATTGAATTACCTTCAATTTGATATCTAAACATTTGTATTTAAGTGAAAATTAATATATTCTACAAGCACGCAAAGTTGAAAAACATGAAACTTTCAAAAAATGTCCACACTTTTTGCCACCACTGTATATATATATATATATATATATATATATATATATATATATATAT
>JAPMOR010015793.1:1821457-1874635 GCA_026543865.1 Argiope aurantia
ATATATAATGTTGCATTATTTTTTCAATTTAATTTTCTGCAGAAGCATAAATTGCACAGCAGAGAAATCGATAATTTAAAAATAAAAAAAAATGTTTGCATTGTGACTCGAACAAAGTAAAAGTAATTGTTCCTTGAGTAATTTTACTAAGAGATTGTTTTATGGATTTCTTTGATGCTTGTCGACTTAGGGAAGAGAATCTTGGGTACCTTTTGAAAAGAATGCGTAGATGTTAGTAATTTTTATTTCTTATCTCAGAATGTTGGAAACTAAAGTGATAGCGATTTTTTAGAGTGCATATTAGAAATAATTAAATAAAGCGGGATGTGCATCTGGAAATAGACGCTATTTCCTATCCACAGATAGTGTTTTGATCTTCAGATTTCTGCAATATAGTTGTTCCAAGAAACCCGAGTTAATTTCCTGTTTGTTTCATACACATGATAAAGACCATTTCAATTGAGAATCTCAAGAAAAAGATTTAAACAAAAATGTATTTTCTCGTAAATGAAAATAATTGATTGCTCTCAGTCTTAAACCCTTTTAGTAATAATGACCAAGATATTTACTGTGCATACCCTCTCTACTTATGCTACTGGATTCTAAAGGTATTATTCCATATAGTAGAACATTGAAAATTCTCTGGTAGTTGTTAGGAATATATATGATAAATGTGATTTTAAGGGAAATGAAAACATCAGAATTGCACTTTGAAAATCATTAAACAGGATCAGCATCCAGTAATCCAGTGTTTGTTTACAGAAAGTATTAATGAAGGAGCATTTGAGTGCAGATTTGATGTGATTTGTGCATGTTTTATAGAGCAATTTTCTGAAGATGGTGTGATTTTAATAATGAACAAATGAGTCTAGTTGTTATGAACAGGTCAATCACATTTACTCGTTAATGTACTGAAACATTACATCATTGGTGGAACTGCAATTCGTAACATATGCTCCCAGTATATCCTTTTAAGATGTACTTTTTTTTACTGTGTTTTCTTACTATAATTACTTTCTACCACAATGTCAACAAAATGAATTACTGCCAATTCAGATTATTTAGAAGAATCCGTTAAACATCATCATTTGTTTTGTTGCATCTGTTCATCTGATGATACTAACTACTTTATATTCTTCTGATATATATAGCAATTTACCAGAAGAATTGTAAAGTTCTTCTAAATAGATAAATTCTGCTGAAGAGATTCCACTTTCATGTGGAAGTTCATTATATAAAGTAAAAAAGTAATGAGAGCAAATAAATATTTGTCAAATCTGTAATATTGTTTACCAGCTCAGTTATTCTTATAGTATAGAATGGATATTTACAAATATTTTTTAATTCTTGCTGAATAGATGCCAGATAGGTGTCCCCCTGGCCTTGTTGACAAACTTCTCACAGAAGCAATATAGGTGGAAGCGCACACACAAGAGGATATCTCTTGAATGAATTCTCTCTTTGAAATGTGGATCGCAGAACAAGTTCTCCAACTGCTCTGCACTGAGCGCTGTTGTGCTTACTATTATTTAATTAACAATTATTTGCTGCCTTGTATGTGCTTTTGATTTCTGTGATGCTTTATTATGAATGCATCAGCAGTGTTATAGCGATCGGGGGGGGGGGGGGGGCAAAGGAATATAGATGCCCTTGGCGCGAGACTTAATCAGTACCATAGGGACAAAACAGTAATGCATTTTCTTCCATTTTTAAAGTGAATTATTCTAAGAAGCGAAAAATTAATGCCGCACCTCTACGCTCTTTGCAGTTGCTGTTGCGGCAGGCAAACAAACATTTTAGCATAATTACTTATAACTTGAATGGTATCACCCTTGTTATTGTTGTTATTCTAAACACTACTTTTTTTACTTATAACGTCTGCGTGTCGTGAAGAAAATAAATATATGTTATACAAACGTCTCTCAACATATGGTGTCGAAAACTCTCTGTGAATCAGGACCTTGAATTTATGCTTCTTGCTTTTTTGCGAAACATTGCCAAGTTTATTTTCTTACTGAATTTTTGTGTTTATTCTTCCGATGAGAACAATGACGACGCCTGATGAAGCTATAAATAACATGGTGCTATCAATCAGAAACGAAAAACTATTTGAATATTATATTACACATTTTTCTGCTGAAATAAATAACTTAAAAGAGGATATTTCATTTGAAGATGTTGAATGCATATGTTATCACTTAGCGACTGCTTTAAATGAAATAAAATTAACAGATAAAGTTCACAATTTATTTTCCAACGAAGAATATGAAAACGATATTTTACAGTGTGAAAGCTATTCGGATAATGCTGAATTCGCAATTTTTAAAGCTCAAAAAATAATTCAAAATAAATTAGCACCAACTACGAATAACGTTACTGCCTTGATTATTAATAATAATAATTTGGCGATGAATTTAAACCCTTATATTACAACGCCTGTTATTCAATCTTATATAACTAAATTGCTTACAATTAAGCTAGAACTATTTAAGGCGATGTAGATCAGTTGCAAGGTTTTTAGGAACAGTTCCGATCTGCCATAAATGCTTATCCAAATCTTTCCGTTATTGATAAGCATGTTTTTTTAAGAGGTTATTTGCAAAATGAACCGAAACGATTGGGCAGTGGTCTAAGTATTATTGCCGATACATAGAGGCTACCAAAAAAACTCCTTATGGACAAATATGGTGACTAATAGAATTATCAGAGATCATTTGGACTTTTTAGAAAATGACTCCAATACGAAATCCATCGCCAACGCAACTGAATGTAGTAGGAGATTATAAGCTCTACGTGCTTTGGGAGAGGATAGTGACGCTTACGGTCGAATTTTAATTCCTAAAATCTTACGAGCATTTCCTGATGACATTTGTCGCCATTGCAAAACGTCAGAAAATTTCGTAGGGTGACATAACAAAATTAATACAATTTTTCTCAGAAGAGATAGAAGACGCACTTACAACACTGAAAATTAGAGGTGAACAGTCCGTTCACTATGATTTTAAACCTTCCACTTCTTGTATGTTAATTCCAAGAACTTTATGTCTATTAAAAAACGTTCTCCATTTTGGGCTTTCTGTGATACTAATGGACACTGGCTGCAAAACTGTAACTTTGTAACTGATATAGATACTCGTAAGCAAAGGTTGGAAACTAGTAATCGTTGTTTTTTATGCACAAACAGTGTTCATAAATAATTGCCCCCCCCCCCCTCAAAGACAAAGCCCGTTACTGTAGGTGTAAAAAAAAAAGCATCATTTTTCCACCTGTAAAGTTGTAGCTGAAAATCCAAATTTAATTACCATTCCAGTTACTTCTACTAATAACGTTGACATTATAACCCCCCAAATTTACTTATTTGCAAACAGCTCTAGAATATATAATTGGCCGAACCGGTAAAGCAAAAATAACACGATGTCTCTTAGACGGTGGGAGTCGGTCTAGCTTCATTCATCCTAGTTTGATCGAAAATCATTTGCTGAGAAAAACTAACCTTCAGCCTTTCGAGCCCATTCCAACAAACACTGAGATAAGACGGAGAGTCAAATTTATCTTGTCAAGCATTTGAAACAACTCAACAATAAATATATAAGCATTTGAAAGCTCAAATACTTATGCTTTTCATCTATCTACTCCCCAACCTGTCTCTTCTTTTGCTCATAGTCAAAAGTTGCAACTTATTGATCCATTAGACAGCGTATAGAAATAGGTGCATATTCTAATAGGTGCTGATTTTTATTGGATTATAGTGCATACTCAATCTTCTATTAGACTTTTTGCAACTCATGTATTCATCCAAACTGAATTCTTTCCGGCAACCATTCGTTCACTACCATAACATAATCTTCTGTTTCTTCAGTTCACAACATTAGCACGGAAACTTTGATACGCATTCTGGACGATCACGTGCGACAATTTTGGGACTTGGAAACAATTGGCATGATAAAGGGATGACTACTCGTAATTCTGAAATTTTAAATGATTTTCACAATTCATTTTGCAAAGTTGATGAACATCGTGTTATAAAGTTGCCATGGAAACCAGAGGTGGTTCTTTCATCTAATAATTACGAAATAGCGCTCAAACGATTTCAAATACTCCTTAGCAAACTCTACGCTCGTTCGGACTTAAGAGATATTTATACAGAACAACTGCAAAATTATGTCGCTAACCAGCATGTTGAACTTGCCGATAATAATTCTTGCAACGAATCAAAACTATTTTACCTGCCTCGTCATATAGTGAAATAACAAAAGTAAAGGATGAATTTTTTCTGGCACTGCTTCTCATACTTCAGGACATTCTTCAATAAATGAAAGTCTTGAACAGAGTCCTAATTTGCTTCCAGAAATATTTGATACATTGTTACGATTTTGACTTCACAAATTCGCAATCATGAGCGATAGACGTCAAGCATGCTTGCAACTTATTTTGGCTGAAGAGGATAGAAATTGTACTAGACTCCTGTAATTTAAGACAAAAAAAGTATGTTTATTAAAAAAATATACCTTTCGGATTGACTTCTAGTTCCTTTCTGCTTTCCGACACTCTTCGTGTATTAGCTAATATGCAGTCTGATATCTACCCTACTGCTGCCAAGCACCTGGACAATAATATTTTCATGGACGACTTTGTTATGGGAATAAGTATTGCTGAACAAGAAACAACTCTTTACCAGGAAATGCAAGATTTAATGATACAGATAAGTTTACCTTCGGCTAAATGGAGTACAAACTCCAAGAATCTACAGGCTGTTTCAAGGTGCGTAGCGTTATAAAAAGTGCTTAAATTTGAAAATCATTTTTAAGCATCTTAAAAATCCAAAGAAAATATTTATTCCAGCAACCCTCCCCCCCACCCCCGACACTGAATACAATAAATCGAAAACGTAGTCAAAAATCTTTATTTATCTGATGTATCAAGGACGAAAACCCTTGAAAGGGAAGAATTCTCGGCAGGGATCCAGGAGTTTCAACTAGTGTTAAGATAACGCTTAATGAACTTTTCTCACTTCTTTCTTTAACAATGAGCATTGGCGTTTATTGAAATGTTTACTCCAAAGAAATGAAATGTATCAAACATGTTGCAACCCGAGTTTCTTTAGTATTCTATACAGCGAAGAATTTATTGTAACCCTATCTGGTAACTTCATGTTTTACCTTATGGGTTCTTAAAGAATAAGCAGGTTAGTTCCAATTGACGAAAAATAAGAATAAAATAAAATGTATTTGATGCGCAAAATGCATCGAAAACGAGAGAAACTATTCTAAACACGCACTAATATATATATATATATAATATGATATTTTAAACTCTTAATTTAATCTGAATTAATTTCCAAAGCTTTATCTTTATTTAGCCCATAGTAATTTCATTCTCTTATTTCCTGATCCAATTCCACTTTCTCTACTTAATTCATTCAAGAGAAGCTTTATAAAATTGTTGAATCGGCTAAAAGCCTAAATGTTCCCACACTCCGAGTGAAGGGACAAAATACCGCTGACTTGACAAATTCTTCTAAAAGATCCTTCTGTTTCCCTTGCTTTTTGATTGACATGCCATGGAAATCCCTATTAAAACATCACAGTATATAAGACAGGGATGATTTGTTTCTCCCTCTTTTTACGCCACTTCATTGACTAATCTGTTTTGTGAGCGGACGCGCCTTGTCCACGCCTTCTTGTAAATCATGCTAAATTAGATCATTGTTCGTATTTATATGCTGTATCGGGGCGATCTTTTGAACGACCTACGAAAAGGATTTTACTGTGTGATATTGAATTGGTATTTATTGAGCACGTAATTACGTTGCGTAAAATCCAGTGTATTGAAATTTTAGTTTAAAGCCACAACATTTCAATAATAGCGATTTCTTTTGTGGTATACTTTTTGAATGCCACTTAAAATATTTCAAATTATCTACCGTAAAAAATTGATATTGCTGCTTTCCCTTGAATATATTCTTCAATCCACATATACTGTATACAATAGAGTATGCCGTAAGAAATGCGAGTTACGTTTTTAAAAGTTGCAGGAAAGGTAAATTGAAAAAGATACATAGACATTTCTGAGAAAAAGCAGTGGGTTTTGTTCAAAAAGAAAAGAATAAAAAAAAATTAATAACTTTGTTTTACATAAGCTGTGGGTTTGCAAAATGTATATAATATTTATTTCAACAATTCCACTCAAAATAAATTCAGACGTATGACATTTCTTACAAATACATCTGCATTTTTGAAGAATTATTTTTTACATGTGAAATATTTTTATTTTACTCTGTATAAATAAAATGTACTATACTATGCACTTGCTCTTTGGAATAAAAAAGAAAAGGTACTTAGAAAAAGAAATTTCTGACATGGATGGAGAAATTAAAGAGTTGTCTCAAAAAGCTAATGAAACAGGATTTTTCCCACTTAGCTGTACGAGTGTCAACCTTTCACTCTCAAATGTTTTTTCTTTTAATATTAAAAGAAAAACCCAAAACTTTCTCGCATGCTCTCTAATAAACTTGTCGTGGCCGGCTTGCATAACATTGGCGTACAATAAACAGTTAGGAAATATTAAATTTTGGCGGGAATTTGGCATTTTTACCGAATCTATCGGGTTATCCTTGGCGATTTACCTCTTGCATGCGGTTAATAACATCAGAAAATGGAATTTGTGCGTTTGATACATTTTTCTCAATCGATTTAAGCAAAAATTTGACACAAAATTGTACTTGTATTATAAAATTCGATCCTTAATTTGATATATTTAAGACGTGTTTTTGAATTATCGTGTTAACATGTTTCTGAAAGTATAGACCGACAGACAGTCAACACGTTATTGCTTTTTTGTCAACTTTAACATGTGCCTACACTATAGATGTTAAATCGGTGTACTGAATCTTATCTGTCTAGCTCTCTTCAATCTATAATATATAGATTGAAGGGAGCTAGAAGAGAATTATTTCAATCTATAATATTCGAACAGACGGACTTCCTTAGAACAGATTTTAATCAAAATTTGATAGAAATCCGCAAAATTGGTGTAAAGATCATATACCAAGTTTTAGCCATCTAGTTCAAAGCGTTTTTGAAAGGTTTTTGTAATAGACGGATCGACATTTTCCAAAGATATGTTTTTGGAACTCAGGGAGGTCTATATGGGAAAATTTGTTAACATCTTGAGTTCGAATTTTTTTTTAACAATTACTATGCTTTCTCTATACTACATATACGAGAAAGTAATAATTGAGAGAAACAAACTTTTACGAGGTATAGAATCTAAAATTGCCAATGAGAAATTTTTAAAAACTAAATTTAAAGTCAGCTGTAATAATAGTGTTTCTCTACTGCTTTTTTTATTTTTCTGTTTATTATTTCTGTTCTTATAATATTTATATAATCTAGTTTTTTTATAAAAATGAAAGCAAAATAAAAGCGGTATGTATTAATTCATTCAATTAAATTTATCAATATCAGATAATTCTGTCAGATTGATTTTTTTTTCATTTTCATTTTAAATTTTGAGTTGAGGATTTTAAGATTAGGAAAAAAATAGACAATTACTTCTTATAAGTCAATTTTTTTTTGTTGTTGTTGTTCTGAGCTTAAATTTAGTTATAAAACTCTATCAGCATTATCTGATATTACGTTTTCTTAACTAATTCGAAATTCCTAACTGATTAATTATGTTTGCTAGCAATTAACATAGACGTTAATAAATAAGGTCCCTTTCCCCAATGACTTGTGCAAATAATTTCCTCCCCGTTTTTTCCATTATGTATTTACTTTACCGATTATTTAACTCTCCATCGATTAAAAATCTAATCCAAATTTAAATCTCTAATATTGATTCTATTCAGTTTGTTCATAACTCAAATTTTCAAAATTTCCTTGTATTACTTAAAGATACTGTTGCGTATCTAAATAAGTGATGCGATTCGATTTAATCTCGAAAAGCTATAACTATTTTTAGAATTTGCCATATATTAGAATATTTCGATTAAATTATAAAAAGTAGTTTCTTGTCAAAGATTAAAATTATAAAAAATACATATTTAAAATTTTGAAGAATAATTTTTTTTAAAATTTTCTATAAAAACTATAATTTATTATGCAACACGAAAAAATCCTATGCATAGAAAATAAGTGGGTTTATGTATCCATGCATGTGCAAAGGTACTTAATATTTTTCACTAAGGTTAGTGCAAATTCCAGACGCTTGGTCAGTTCAAAACATTTCGATAGACGACGAAAAATTATTAATGGATATAGAAGCTCGCTAAGTAAAGACCCAAACATTGTTTACATCGACTATCCAAATTTGAATCAATATATCCCGCTTCAGTTCATACACAAAACTCTTGAGAATAACAGCTTGGAGTTATCGCTTTCTGCACAACTGTAAATCTCGACATTTTGCTTCAGAATTAACAACTGATAATATGAATAAGACAAAAAAAACTGTTGAATTACTGTTGTACAAAAATAGTTTTTTTCTGTAGAATTCAACGGACTAGAGAATAATCGTTTCTTACCTAAATCCTCAAAAATGTCTCGGTTTCATCCAGTTCTAAAAGATTTTACGACTTGTGATAGTCTACAATTCGCACGGATATCACTTGAACAAGGGCATCCAATTTTACTTGAAGGATCTCATTATTTTGTGCACTTGTTGATTAGACACACGCGCATTCGTCTACATCACTGGGGTGTTCCTGTAGTTCTTTCAGAATTACGCTCCGAGTTTTGAATATTCCGAGGTTTTCAAGCCATCACGCCAGTAATTAAAACTTGCTGACAATACAAACTGTCCCATGCTTTTAAGTTCTAATGAAATTGAAGCCTCCCTTCCAACTGACAGACTTACTCCTTGTATACTTTTCGATACTACTGGAATAGATTTTGCTGATCCAGTTTATATTAGGACCTTTAAATACGAGACGAGACAAAAGATTCTGTGGTATCCACATGGATGAAGTCTGGGGCTTGTTGGAGTGTATGTAGTCTTGGGTCTTTGGCAGGTTCAATCGGGTGGATCTTCTAGAGGAGGAGCGAGGCTTCTAGGATGTAGTGTTTTTTTTTTTTTTTTTTTTTTTTTTTTTCTCTCCTTCCAGTGATGTATCTTGCCGTGGTGTGGGAAATGTGCAGGGGTTGAGGTATTATCTTTAGGTTTTTGACCAATTAAGGATTACGGTATGGCTCATGAGGGACTGATTGCGCTATTGCGATAGATGAGGAGAATTTAATGATTGACTTTTAATTTAATATTTATTTAAAATTAATGGGGTCAATATGAGAAGGTTGATTTGTGAGTATTAGCATTAAGTAAAATTTGGTTATATTAGAGAAGAATTAGTCTGGGTCTTTTGCTATTTCTGTTTGGTTGATAAATTTCTATCTTTTTTATTGCTTCGTTATCAATTTGGATTATGCCATTAAAGAATTTTTCTGCAATGCTTTTAACGAAATCTTTTATTGAAGGGATATTGAGGGCTCGTCTTATATCGCCTTTTCTCATGAACTATCTCGCTTTTGTTGTTTGTCTTAGGATTATATTTTGGCACCTGTCTATGATATTTATGTTGTATTTTGGTGCGTAGACCCAAACTGAGCAAGCATACGTTAGGACAGGTCTTAGCATGGCTGTATAAACAAGCGACTTATTTTTCCTAGTCATTTCTGAATTCCGAGCAATTAGGGGATATAATTTACGGGCATTATCACGGAATTTTTGTTTAACATAGTTAAGATGGGGGTTCCAAGCTAAGGTTTTGTCTAATATTACACCGAGGTATTTAGCTTCCTGAGACCATGGGATTTCAACTTTATTAATTTTAATTAGGTTTTGGGTAGTTTTCCTTTTCTTTGTGAAAAGCATTGTTATTGTTTTTGAGGCATTTATTGCGATTTTCCACTTGGAGAACCAGCTTTCTAGGTCTTGGATGTGTTTGTTTAATTCGTGAGTGATGAATTTTATGTTTGTTTTTGACCAGTATAGCTGTATCATGCATAGTTTGGTATTGTGTTTCTGAGATATATCATTAATAAATATTGAGTATAAGGTGGGGGATAATTTAGCTCCTTGCGGTACATCTGCTTTTATGGAGCGAAGTTTTGAGAGTGTGGCGTTAACGCGTATTGTGAAATTTCTGTTAAAAAGGAAGGAGGAAATTAATTTTACGAGAAGAGGAGGAGTGTTGTAAGAGATTAATTTATAAATAAGTCCTTCCAACCAAAATCTATCGAATGCTTTTTGAATATCGAGGAAAACCGCTCCCGTGTTTTCTCTATTTTCGAAGCATGCGGCGACATATTTAACGAATCTATGGAGTTGCTGGGTGGTAGACAATTTGGGTTTAAAGCCGAATTACATGGGGATTAGAATGTTATTATTGAACAGGTGCTTATCAAGTTTTTGTAGGATAAAGTGTTCTGTTATTTTGCTGAAATTTGAAAGGAGTGATATTGGTCTGTAGCTGGTGGGATCAGTAGGATCTTTTCCAGGCTTTAAAATAGGAATCACGACTGCAGTTTTCCAAGATGAGGGGAAGTATTTAAATTTGAAAACGAATGCGATTATTAAGTAGAGTTTGAATTTGGTGATGAGTGGGAGATTTTTGATAATTTTATTTGATACACCGTCTATCTCTAGAGCCTTTTTTACATTTAATTTATTTAAGTGCTGGAAGAATTCAGTAGGGGTTAGTGGCTCTATTTCGGAGTTGATAGGAGTTTTTAAAAAGTTTTCTAAAGTGTTATTTTCTGTGTCGGTGTCGTGCATATTATTAAAGTTGAATTGTTGCTCCAAGCTATCGGCTCAAGTTTTGGCTTTATCAGTGTTTGAAATGGCAGTACTGGCCTGGCCTTTAAGAGCGGAGATTTTTGTATATGTTTCCCTCATGTGTTTTGCTGAGTTCGAAAGTAAATTATCGTTCGGTTGAAGTGCTAATAGTTTGTTTTTCCAGTCCTCTTGCGATACTCGTTTTCTAGTTTTTTGCTATCATTCTATTTAGTCTGTTTAGGTCTTTTTTTATCAGATGGATCTCTAGTTCTTTGCCATTTATGACGCACGATATTTCTTCCGTTTAGCAATATTTTTAGTTCGTTGTTTACATATTAGGTGATGGGGTCTATTTCTTTGAAGTTTGCGCGAAAAGTTGTTGTGATTGTAAAATTTGTGACTCGAGTGTCTAGGTTGACTGTTGAATTAATATTTAGGTCTGTGTTGTGGAGCATGTTTGTTTTAAATTTAGTCCAGTTTGTGTTTAATTTATAGTTGAGTTTGGGGGTTTTAAAGGTAAAGTAAAATTTTAATAAAACTGGGTTGTGGTCTGAGCTTAGTTCCGGGACCGAGGATATGTATGGGTGTAGAAATTTTTTTGTTTTTGCAAGATCTATGAAAGATTCAGTGTAGTTTCCGTAACGGATGAGGGTGGGTGGGGCTATGGTTTCTAGTCCGGCGGAGTTCGCAAATGACTTTAAAATATTACCTCTACTAGTGTTTTTATCGGAGCCCCAGCTAATGTGGTGAGCATTAAGATCACCTCCCAGAATACATAGGTTACCTAAATGCATTAAAGTGTTCGGGTCTGAAGTGAGCTGGTTTGTGTCAGATGAGGGGGAATGTGAATTGATGAAATTACTATTGGATCAGAATTAAGAATGTTTAAGCTGACACTGGTTGATTCTATATGGGTGACTGGAGGTGAGGGGATTTCGTGGTGTGGAAGTGAATTTTTAATTACTATGGCCGTGCCACCGCTTGGTTTATGTACGTCTTGATTGGGTCTATAGTTTAAGTACGAGTTATAGTTGGCTATTTTAATAGTTTGGGGAGGTCTCAGGTGGGTTTCTTGCAGTAAGATAATATCGGGGTTGTGCTTGTTTATAAAGTCACGAAGCTCTATTAACCGAGTTTTAATGCCGTTAGCTTTCCAGAACAGTCTTGAGACGAGGTATCGAACTAATTATTTATTGTAGGTATAGCTGCTTCAAGAACAGTTTTGACTATTTGCTCAGGACTATTGATTTTACTTATAGATTTTAACACTTTGTATAAAGCTGGGGTTGTGATCAGGGCTTTTCTCAGGTTAATCAGTGCTTGGAGTAACTCAATCAGTTCGCTAAAATCTAGATTTTCATGGCCGGTGTTTGTTTTGGGAGAAGTGGCGCCATCTGTTGGAAGTCGTCATAGTTATAGGTTTGCTGCACTGGTTGTTGGGTTGGAGCCGGTTTATTTGAAGTAACATCGGCGAAGCTTCTGTTGTAGTCTGTGTATTTTCTGTAAGCGGTTCAAAGTCACATTTTCTACCTCGTTATTGGTTGTCTAGTACCAGTAACACGGTAGAAAATGTGACCTTGAACTGCCTACAGAAAATACACATTATAAATCTGTAGGCGCGGTTGTAATTTGATTTGACCATTGCTGGGGCGGGGGATGGTTGAAGTAACTGATTTTGGTTTGGGAAACATCTCCACGAAGCGACGTGGCCTGTTGTGTGGCAGTTGATGCAGGTGGTGGTCGGCAGTTTTTCCTTGATTGTGCATTCTGATGTTCGATGGTTTTAAACCTTCAAATACAACTTGCATTACGCTATTTATATGTTTCATTATTAGAGCTTTGCATATCAAACTTGTTTCTGCCCTTCCTGTAGACAAATTTCTTTTGACATTACAAATATTTATCTGTGAAGAGGACTTCCGCACACCATATACATTGACAACGCCACTGTCTTCCATGTCTCAAACAAGGAACTCATTTTCCTTTGGAATACAATGACAACGCCACTGTCTTTTATGCCTCAAACAAGGAACTCGTTTTCCTTTGGAATACATTGACTTCAGTGAAAGTGCAGCAATTCTATGCTCACATTGGTATAAAGTGGAAGTTTATTGCACCACGAGCAGCTTGGTGGGAAGGATGGTGGGGACGACTATAGGTCTAACCAAACGATGCCTTCGAAAATCACTTGGTCGCTCATTTCTAGATGAGGAAGCCTTAACTACGGTATTATTGGGAATAGAAGCTTCACTCAACAGTAGACCTCTGATTTGTGAGCGTAGTGAAAATGATAGAGGACGTTTTGACCTCACTTATTTCGTTACTGGTCGAAAGTTGTCACTGTCCCATACGGACCTGAGATTAAAAAAAATAACAAGCTCACAAATACTTACAGGCTACAGTAAGACTTCCTGGATACATTTTGGAAAAGATGATCCAAAGGATATCTTTTGGGATTACGTTCATATCATCAAGTACGAAATGTCAAGCAATCACCTCGAGTACGAGTAGGAGACTTGGCCCTATTATAAAAAGATCTACGACCACGATATATGTGGGAAAAAAAGCTCTCGTGATGAAAGTAATCGATAGGCGTGACAGAAAAATTTATACCTGCATCCTCCATGTGTCAAAGGAAAAGAGATTACCCGTCCAATTCAACTGATCATACCTCTAGATGTTGACCAGGGTGGGGAGGATGTTGCAGCAAGCAAACATACATCTTAGCACAATTACTTATAGCTTGAGTGGCCCTAGTTATTGTTATTCTAAAAACTACTTTTTTGACTTGTAACGTCTACTTATCGTGAAGAAAATAAATATATGTTATACTAACGTCCCTCAACAATTGCTGAGCCACTGAAGACAAGGAGCAAAAGAAAAAGAAAAAAGTCATTGCGCCAGTTTCTCTCTCTACGCCACTGCATTTCGGTTGTATTTTACTGTTTTTGCTTCATGTTTCTTGTGTAGTAGTCTATCCGTTGTCTGCGAAAGGGTAAACTGCGATCTTACTAGAATTCTCACCATACACTCAACGGACGGATTTTCCGTAATAATATTGAAGACGCTGCATTAAAGATAAGTCACAAACTTCATGGAAGTGTTAACCCGGTCAGAGCAGGCAAAAGAAGAAAGAAGCATTCCCCCAGGCCCGCGCGCTCCGAGTATGTACGCACCCACGGACACGGGCGAATTTTCCCGCTAAGCCGAATTTTATTTAAAAAATTTATATAAATTCATTACTGCAATTAAATACGCTGAAGTTTACAGTTTATTATAATTGATAGTGTCTGAATATACTGTAATAAAATTATCGCGATATTTAAAAAAAAAACAATTGCAAAATTTAAAGAAAATGAAATAAATTAAACGTTTTTATTAAAATAACATTTTAATTAAAAAAAAGTTATGTATAATGTATACATTCAATTCTTCTTCAACTGGCTGTGGACTATTTATGTAAATACCACTATTTCTAGAAAACTCCAGGGATGGCGGTTCTTTGTTGTCTTTTTGCCAGTCATACGTATTTAAATTATCCACACTATTACCCGATAATCAATTATTTCAGTGTCATCTGAATAGTCAGATTCACTACCGCTTATATTCGAAAAATCACTTTCCTCTGTTTCACCATCTGATTCATTCATCAATTTAGAAATCTCGCTCTCATTTAAATAGTTCGCTCTTTTCGCCGTAGTGAATTAAATAAAACTTACCCTAAATATACAAAAAAAAAAGCTTATGTACCCAAATGTAAACGATAAATCAACACCCACTTAAATCAATAAGTAATCTTTTTTCCAACTTAATCAAAATATAAACGTAAACCCAGAGCGCAGTCAGTCAAGGTCCTTTAAATGCCCAATCTTCTCGAGAGAGCCGAAAAAGCGTAATTGTTTATATGTTTAAATACCCGGATCAAATAAAATAAAAAAGAACTCGGAACCAAATGAGCATATAAAAGGTCAATGTTTATTCGAAATTATAATATATTAATGGCGAATTTCAACTGCCATCTAGTGTCATTTAAAAATTTAAATGAAACTTTCCAAATTGAAATCACGTATACGTGATCATGGGCTCCTGGAGTGGGAAAGATTCATCTCATATACGACACCGTGGGCCTTGAAGAGAGAACCGCGTGATCACGTATATGTGATTACTGTCCTGGACGTTTTAAAGAAATTACACATTTTTTTTTTTTTTGATAATATTTAAAAAAACATTCCATTTGGAAATCACTTCAAAATGATCTATATGTGAAAAAAACCAAACTTCCGCTAGGCAGCTAAAAACAGGGGAGGAAATGTTTATTAGTATGTATATAACTTTGAATTTTTACAAATCTAGATTGAGTAACAGCATATTTCATTCATTCATTTTCATGTTCATTTTTGTGTTATAATTATATTCTTTCTTTCAGGATTGGTACATTAGTAGGACACGAGAAAATTGTATGTGCCTTGTCAATTGATTCAAACAGGAAATATCTGATATCTGGTTCTCACGATTATGCTGGTATATAAAAATTAAATTATATGATTTTTGCTCCATTTCACTAATGGTTTATTATTAACAGCAAAAATCTTTTATTTTAATAGTTAAGATTTGGGACATAGAGAAAAGCATTTGTATGAAATCCCTTAAGCCACATTCTGCTCCAGTTTTGGATGTTTGTATTAGGTAAATCTATTTTATTTTTAATCTTTCTTATTGGTGTAGAACAAATGTTAAAATTTGAACTTAACCTGTTTATGTATCTGCTTATAATTTCCTGAAATAATTTCCTCAATAGATTGAACTCGATCTCTTTTCTGTTATATGATCGTGCATGATTCTTTTTTGTCATTCTTGTTATAACATCCTTATGTCCTATTCTAAAGAATGGAATTGTCCTTGATAAATCTCTGTTTAAACCCTATTTATTGCATTCCAAAGCAGTGGGCAAATGCCAACAATTACTGAAGGGGGTATTTGGTAAGCGCACACACACAGCTATGGCAATGAAGTGTTAATAATGTGCATTAAGAGAAGAAAAGATTGACTTAGTTATTGGCGCTACAAACATATTGATTAACTTATTGACTTGGTGTCAGTCTTAACTGTGAAACTAGAAAACTGTGCGCTTGAGCCTGAATTCCACTCAAGATCCACTCTGTATATAGGCCTGATTCATGCTAAAATTGTTGTTGTCAGATATATTCATTTTAATGTTGTGTGGAAGTTAGTCAATGTCATCAAATGTTGTCATCAAATCATGCATCAAAATTGTAAGGCTCATATTTAAATTGACTTCATGTGGCTTTAAAACATGAAAAAATATTAAACTAAACCAGATTTCTATTAATCTTAATTTATTGTTGAAGTATTGAGAAACTAATTCTATGTTTGTAGTAATTCAAGACAGTTACACTAATTTCAAATAGTTGTATTTTCCTTGTAAACGATAGAGAGAAAATTTTAATTTAATACAGAAGAAAGCTTAAAATTTTGTTTGTATAGACAATAATTGCCCTATATGACTTCCTTCTGTCACTTGAATGACATTCGTATAGTAATCTATTTATGCTGTGGCATAGCTGAGGTGGTGCAGGCAGGGCAAGTGCCCTGTGCATCATTACCAAAGCAAGCAAAACTGTTTAATAAATTAATCAAATTTAAGAAAAAGTGACTTTCTTTGCTTTTATTTCCCAAAATTAAAGGTTTTTTTTATTATTATTATTAATAATAAGCAAAAAGCAGATGAATCACCGCAATATAAACGAATCATGGAAGTAGTATTTGATAAAATAACTTAATGTAAAATCAGGTTTAGTATAAATAAGGTCAGAAAGTTGTATTTCAATTCACGAAAAACTATGAATCAGCAAAATAGCGATTAGTGTGTTGAAATAGCTAGGCTGTGGTAATATAACGTTGTTTAAAATTGCTATAAATATTTCACTGAATCAGATAAAAAATACCATTAATAATAAAAGTGACCTAGTGTAAAAATTATCAGCAGCAAGTTCTTGGCTGTGATGAAAGGTGACATGGATCGAATAATAAATTATTAATCTGATATTTTTCCTATTTTTGAAGCTGGAATGAACATATTTTGTTGTAAATTCGTCTTGCTGAAAACGGAGAATAACATAGCATTGCACTTGAAAAGGAATTGTATCCTGGAGTTACAGCTCTGTTTCACAGACTGGTTCAGTTTGAGAAGCTCACAGAGCCAATAGTCATTTAATTACTGCACAGTATTTTGTATTGAATAATTAAGCAAACAACTTCTGAACATAATCTCACTGAACTTCAAAGCAGAATTATGTTTAAAACTGTACGTTAGCGTTATATATATAATATTATATAACGCTAACACATTTGGCTCAGAAATCGCTCTTATTAGTTATTGTCGAATGACAAATGTAAACAAATTCTCTTCCCATGGAATACCAGATATCTTGTAGTCAGATAACGATCCACAGTATAGATCACATGCTTTTCATAAATTTGTACGCTAGTGGAAAATCAAGCGTCAAGCCCCCTCCCCCCCCCATCTTAAATCAAATGGATTAACTGGACGCTATGTACAAATTGTGAAATTGATTTTAAAACGATACAAGATCGAAAGAACTGATCACAGATTCGCTCTTCTCAATTGGCGAAATACTCCACGTAAATTACCTTTTCCATTTCAACGACTTTTTGGACGTTCTACTCATGCCTTAATTTCTCTACACTCATCCCAACACGTATCTAAAATGTCATCAACGGGATCTTTACGAAAAATAACAATGGAGTTACAAGATTTTTTCAAACAAAAATTCTTCATTATTTGTGAAAACTTGACGTCATTAAACTATTAAGAGCGAAACTGGATTCCTGTTGATGTTTTTTCTACTTTAGCTGCTCTCCACCCTTATTTTGTCTCTACATCTGATGGCGAAATTCAGAAGTTATATACTGTACCAAAGCTGATCCCCCTCCCCCGATTGTGAATATGTTGTTCATCCTGCCGAAGCCTGTTCTACTCAGAATCCTGCTAAGACTCCCTTGCAACAATTTAACTGTCCTAATGATTCTTCTCCTTCCAGTTTTGTAGTAAATTCCTACCAAAATGCTTTGTCTCCTAATGCTGTAACGACCCGTTTCTGGACATGAGATTCCCACGCCAGAAAGACTAAAATATTACTATTCTTATTCTTTCTTTATTTTAAATGCTTTTTTATTATTTAAGGTTTTATTCATTAAATTTTTAAAAGAAAAGATGTAATAATATTTAAAATGAACTATGAGCCTTGCTATACACTTAACAGCATTTTATATCTAAGTAAATACATCTCACAACAGCCATTTAGTTGATGCTTTAATAATAAGAAGAAAAAGTTAGTTCCTGATAGACGTCTAATCTTATTTACCTTGCATTTAATAACTTATGAAGTTATTGCATCTGAGAAGTAAGATCAACCAATGGTCTTTCAAGTTTGCATTTCTCTCTTTGAGATTTGTGAAGTATTCTCACCAGAGAAAGAAGATCAGTCAGTGTTTATTGAAGTCAGAAATAATCATTGATGTACACAGATAAAAAAGAATTCTGTCAAAGTTTGAAAGGCATCATCTAGTAATGTGGCCAACAAATTTTGAACTCTACAGATATGCATTCTCCTCTTTGGAGACTTTTTTTTTAACTGTGTGTATAGTAAATAAGTCAATAGTCAGGATTTAAATTATTCATATATTCTTATTGAATATGGTTGGCTGTAAATAAATATCCTAAAAGACAAATTTTTGTCGAAGCTCATTTAAAGTTGCTCAATCATGAATCACGGCAAACTTGGTCTTGACATTACAGTAATATCGTATTTGTAATTGGTGGCAGCGGAAAGGACGAGTATCTATTATCTGTCCTGCATTCAGAAAATTGAATTTTAACTCGACTCATCAAAGGAACACCTTAACCCTTAAATTTAGAAAACTGTTTTATCTTCATCCAAAAGTGACATTGAATTTTCTCCAGAAGTGATTAATCTAGACGCAGCCCAATTTTATGCCGTCGATATCCGGTATCCGACATTCAGATAAAGTGGGATGCAACAACGCTTTAATTTAAAGGCTAGTGGAAGTACAAGCTTCGAAAATTTTTGAGTTCAGAGGTGTTAGTGTGCGTGAATATGTTCTTTAAACATGAACCTCTCCAGATTGTGCAAACATCATTTGCAGTATTATGCTACAGTAAGCTTAATTTTTCTATCTCTGGAGGTGTTTTGAATGTGTGCCAAATTAAAGTGGATTTAAGCTTAAACACTTAAAGTATTTCTATAAACAGACAAAATTTTGAAAATAATTGAGTGAAACAATTCTTTTTACTTTGCATAAATTTTAGAATAATATATTTCTCTGTATAGGAAGTTCAAAGTTCGTGAGGCTAAAAATACCAATGGTATTTATTGTATATGTTTGATGCTTATATGTTAAGCATTGCAAATAGAAAGTTATTTATTTTAGAATTTGGCATCAGTGCAATTTAAGTAAAAAGCTATTTTCTAATTTACTGATTTTTTTTATTGAGTATTTTTGCATTTTTGAAATTAGTTTCAAGTTTATTGCGTAGTTTGAATTACAGGTTTATTGGCTAGAAAGCGGAAGGTAAATTTTTTAATGGCGTTAGCCTATGAAATGAAGAATGAAATTAGATTTACCAATAGTGATGGACATAAAAGTATTCAGAAATCCTCATATTTTGAAGAGGAGTTGCTCAGAGTAACTTAGAGATCGGCATCCAACAATGTGAAACTGCATCCGCTGTATTAAAAGCACAACGCGAAACCGAAGAATTAACAGTATAACGAGTAGCTCAAGCTGTGAAAGAAAAGCGAGAGTATGAGATAGAATAGATGAAAATCGCGAATGCTGCAGAATCTAGTAACGTAGGTTCGCCGTGGAGTGAAAATATTAGATTTCTACACTAACATAATAAACATGATGCGAATATACGTCCACTTGATTGAGTACGATGTTGAGTTGATAAATAACCAATCATTCTAAACCTTACCGCATATCGTAATACCAAACTGAAATTTTAAAATCTGAAGTCGAACGCATGCTTGATTTGAAAATTAAAGAAGTTACTCAATCCGATTATGCCTTACCAATGATTTTAGTAGAAGCACCTGGTAAAAGCTCACGACCCTGTATCGATTACAGGCGACTGTATTCTGTCGTTAGCACAGAATATTTAGCTTTGCCAAACCTCTCAGGGGCACATCTTTTTTAGGTGTGACGGGCTTCACGACCTCGAGGTACCCTAGTGATCTGGTCTGCTTTCGAGATTCTCCTTCCCTCACTCTGCTGCTTTCTGGTGTCGTTCTTCATTTTCTTGACGGCAAGCGAGGGAGTTCTCCATGAGAAGATGTCGTCGTTCTGTTTGCTTCTTGCATCTCATGGACATCCATAAACCCCCACTTTTTGACCGTGCTTAGACTTGAAGCCCATTAGACTTGCGGTACACTGTCGTCCCCCGTGTATCAATCGGCTGGTAGCCACCTGAGTGGTTGGTTTGCTAGGTATCAAGCGAAGGGGTCACTGTCCCCGGGGGTGACTGAGCATATAGGTTCCGGTTAGCATTGAGGTAAACGCTGAGGTTGATAATATCCAGAGTCGGTGGATGCCTTCCCATGTTGGACTCCGTGGTGGGTGATACCCTCAAACCTGAATTATAAACAATGTCGTATGGACAAACGTAAATCTGCTTCCGTAAGTGGGCTACAAATCATATCTTTTACCCCTTCAACAAAAGTAAATTTTCCATTCATTTTCTTTATTAAAAGATCTTCCATTACGAATGAAACATTTCATTCCGTATCGCCCTTTCTGGTTGGAAGAAACATCGCTAGCAATGTTGGCGAGGTGAAAGGTACTAAAAAACTGCAATCTGATGATTTGCTGGTTAAAAGTATAATCTCGAAAGCAATCGCAACAAATTGTGAAACTAAAATCTTTTGGAAACATACCAGTTAATGTCTCCCCTCAGGCTTCACTGAATTCTTCCAAAGGAGTTATCTCTTGTGGAAAATTACTAAATGTTCCGTTAGAAGAAATTTCTAAAGAATTGCAAACGAATGGAGTGAGCCATATAAGGTGTATATCCATACGGTGGGATGGCCACCCCATAAATACTAAGCATTTAATTCTAACCTTTGATTCTCCCGTATTACCAGAATTTATTAAAGCGTGTTATATGCGCCTCTCTGTTAGACCATATATGCCCATTCCGCTTCGTGGTTTTAAATGTTAAGGTTTCAGGCATTCGAAAACGACTTGCCGCGGGACATTAACCTGCGGCCTTTGTGCTGAAGTTGGTCATAAGTCTGAATGTACCTCTACAGAAAGATGCGTGAATTGTGAAGGAGTACACACGTTATATTCTAGGAATTATTTAGCTTGGCAATTTGAAAAAGGAGTAATTAGCGCCAAAATAAAAGAAATAAGAAAACAGCTGTTGTTTGACCCACGATAACTCAGTTTTTTAGAAAGCTCAATCACATATAACTGAAACACAAACTCTTGGACTGTATCTCTATTGCTTTTTTCTCAACACTCACAACACAGACTAGAAAGATATATCATTTCGCCACTTATTAGCACTACAAAATTAGTAGGTGGAGCGTTCTGCTGACTAATTGACGCCAACACCTGTCTAATACCGAAGCCCGGAAACTAATTAACCCCAAACTCCCTGCAAGCTCTTCTGTCGCTCAAACTAGTGTTAAACAACCAAACTCTACAAGCATACCAAAAGATATTATTATTTTAGAAAAACCGCTTACGAGCCTTAAAATACACACTTTTTCTGATTTGTCTGAACCATTGGCAACTCAAATTAAACATACGCCTATTCCAGTTTGTGGTGATGCTACAACTTCACATAATTCGCCTGATTTTCAAGTTGTTAGAAAGAAAAAGAAATCCAAAAAGGGATCTAAGTCTGTAACTGAACACCAGAGTCAAAGAGCAGACGTCTAAATTTTGGCTAATATGAAGATGTATTAATCTTCTAGAAATACGTTAAATTAACACCAACATACATGAAATCAGTTGGGCACCAGTTTCTGTTGTTTCCAAACATGTACCAATAGATGATTGTTCTAATGATATCAGGTCATCTATAGCGAAATATGTCAGAGATTATGATCCGAATGAAACCATCGAAGACACCACAACGGTTGAACAGCAAAAACCACCCCCACCGGCCTTTACAAACCCCATATTTGTTCATAAACGTACCCTTAAGAAAAAATTTAAAGACAGTCCAGTTTGATGGGTTAATTTTAAAGCGTTTTATCCCACATTAAATGCTCCTGTTTATGACAGGTATTTAAAGAAGCATTATGTGAAAAGGTTGCAATAATTTTCTTATCCCTTTTATCTTTTCACTTTATTTTTTCATTTGCATTTTGGAATTTTTAATAATTTAAACCTTTGTTCGTTTTACCTCATTATTATTTTAACTAGCTTGTAGTTTTCTAGAGATCTGATATCATGTCATTTATGATTGATATTAAATTTAAATAGATTTTAAAATACATTGCAGTTTTACCATTTGCTTGGCGGCGGAGTTTAGTCAAACCTGGCTGTTGCGCCATTTAATCCCAACCAACCATTTATCCTTGCCAAACGCTGAAAAACAAGTCTAAGCTGCTTAAATGGATCGCCATGGTTGATCTCGTAAAAAGATGTCACTAAGTAAACGAGCACAGCGTTTAGCAGCAACTTACCTTGAGATATATATCCCTTTTAAGAATGTCATTCAGGCTAGTCAACACCGTATTTTTTCAGCATATTAATTGCCCAAGTCTTAGAAAACTGAGGATTGCGCCATCCCCTATTTCATCGATATGGCCATTTACTCTAACAACTGAAATGAACATTTACAGCGCAATAGGGAATTTACTAGAAAGAATATTCACGGTAAATTTAATTATCAAACACTAAGTTGATTAGTGTTTGACAAAGTGTTTAGGGCACATTGGTCGTAGTAGAGTAAGGACACTGCAGAAGCGAAATTCAAGACAATAATAGATTTTTCTCACTCTATAACAAAGACTCAAATTAGAGCCTTCTTAGGTTCAGCAGGGTGTTATGGACATAACGTGGAAGTATTTTGAACGATCGCGGCTCCTTAAACAAACACTTCAAAAAGAAAAATCATTCTATGCAGCAAATAATACAACCAAGCATTCGTAGATCCAGAAAGGAAACTCAAAAGATTATGAACTGAACTCTGGCTAGTACTATCCAGATTATAAACTGAATTCATCATACAGAAAGACACATTTGATATCGGAGTAGGAATTGCAGTGTCACACCGCGATTCAAAGAATGTACAACATCCGTTCCTTTACTTCGGTAAAACGTTCTCGGAGACGGAACGAAAATACAACACCACCGAAAGGGAGTGTACATGTATAATCTGTGCTATAAAAAAAAAATTGAAGTATTATTTAGAAGCTCAAAATTTCACAAGCTTGACTGACAATAATCCGTTAAAGTGGATGAAAACAGATGCTGGGCCCAATCCCCTCTTAATTAGATAGTCGTTCTCTCTTCAACCTTTCAAATATACGGTTGTCCACCTGGCAGGAAAGGATTATAAAAATGCTGATTGCCTTAGCCGGTTTAAACTTTGAACAAATAAAACGGTTCCTGCAGGGCTCAATAGAAGCTTTCTCTTTCAATGTTCTTTCCTTGTCATTCTGTACTATTAATAAAGATGAATGTATGCGTGTGTTGGCACTCTATAGGCCGGACCATTTAACGTGCAACTATCAAATCTGGCACATGTAAACCTTAGAAGGTAAAAATGTGCATCTCGGAGCGACTTCTTAAAAATTTTAATTAAAAATTAAGCAGAATTTTGGCATTTCCCCCCGAAAATTTCCAAAAATATTAATTGCACAAAAATAAGTTTTACGCTGTTTTAAAATTTAAAATATTATTTTTTTAACGATAATAATTTAATAATCGTGCCAATTCAGAATTTCAGCAATTTTTAAAAATATTTTCTTGCCTAATTTTCAACAATATATTTTATTTTTACCTTTCAATTCAAAATGTTTCCATTGTTTCATCAAATACTTCATCGCGCGATTTTCTTTCATTGTTGAAAGCTAAAGAAGAATTCCTTTGAATATCTGTATAATTTACACGACAAATTAAAAAGAATGAAGTTACAATATCGTGAAATTTAGAAAATAAATGAATTAGATATTTACGCTTTCAATAGCATTGTAATGTTATGAAACTGTCTTCATTAGAAAAGTTCATGTAGACGGTAAACAAAACTTAATTTAGACAATTTTAATAACACGACTTAAATGTTTGGCAGTTGGACGGAATCTTGAACATGGCGTTATAAAAAAAAATTATTTGAAGTCAAATATAACTAATACTCAGAGAATCAGCTGGTCATCGGAGGCGACAAGTATGACATAAAAATTCTTATCGCGTGTAAATATTGTCTGTAAACAAATATTTGTTCGTCTGTAGTTATTTCACGAAGTTATATTTTCCTGACTTATTTTATATGTTAGAAAAATTTCCCTCTACATGCAGTTTGTCATGTGTATGAAAGGGAAAGTTTTCCTTCTTTGCCTTTAGAAAAATTTGTTCCAAGGGAGTTGTTCCAAATTTGTTCCATTTGCCGAAGGCTGTGATGAAATCATTCATTTCAAAAGCAGAGGGGAAAAATCCTTGACCACCTTTGTTACGAAACTTATGGCGTCCCGTTTAAAGACGGAAAAGCTCCGTTTTCAATTTTTTCAAAAGGGATATAGATAGGCGATATCCTCTCGCTGCAGTGAGACCGAAGCTTGTTCATGTCGGTGAAGCAATTTTTATTATTGTTTTGCTGCCAAAATTTCAAAATTTGGGAAAGAAAAGTGGGATTTGGGGGGGAGGAGAACACTTTGCCGTGATGGACAAATGTTTTTTAATAATTCAGTCGGCGATCTTCCGTGGAAGGAATATTATAGATTTGTTTTATTTGCGTCATTGATTCTCGCTAGGGAAAGAAAGCCGACCTGAGGTCCTGTTGAACCAAATTCTTCCGAGTAAGAATTACAACGGTTCTTCGGCTTGAATCCTCACCAGAGAAGTAAGACCATTCAGCAGTCTTTGAAGACTTCATTACATTCTTTGAAATTTGTGGTTTGGATTATTTTAACCAGAGAAAGATCAGTCAGTGATCATTGAAGTCTGAAATCGTCAGTGTAGATAGATAAAATCTAATTATGGCAGAGTCATTATCCGATCATTTAACTTCCAAGTTTTGAACTCTGCAAGTCTGCATTTTCCATTGGAAACGTTTTTTCATCTGTATATTTTGTAAATAACAGTAGTGAAAATTTAAATTATTCTTGCAGTAATTTTTTTTTATCAAGCTGAATTAAACTGGGTCGTTATGTTACAGTTGCTTAATAGATTATTTCATTTTATATTTATTCCCTTTAATACATGCCGAAATTTTTCTCTTTAGCCCCAATTCCAGGTATTTTGTGTCAGCTTCAGAAGACCGGAACATTTGTTTGTTTTGGTATGAAGAGTCCTACCCTATAAAAGTTTATTCTGGGCATTCTCTAGAAGCAAACACTGTAAGTGAGATTACCTTATTTTTCAATTCATAAAACTTAATCATCATACTACAGTGCATTTATTGCTGATCATTTAAAATAAAATTTCTGGTATGTTTAAGCATGGTATGAATAATTTGGTGTGAGTTCACTTATTTCACTTTAATGCGATTGAACATGACGAATTTGAAGCTAACGAGACCGAAACAAAACAACATTAATTTATTGTCAGTATTACCAATTTTAATATAAATCAATAAATATCTAATAAGTGACTTGAATAAAGCAATAATTAGCATTTAAAAATTTTAATAAATTTGATTCTTAATGAAGAAGCTATTATAATGCAATAAAGATACAGTAAAATTTCAAAATAAATCATATAAATAATATGTAACATGTTTCATTTTTTAAGAAAAGTTGGAAGATTTATTTATTATATATTATTGAATACATTTTGCATTAATGGGGGCATTCACTTACGATCGAGGACATAAGATACTTTCGTGTGTAAAGATTGAAAATAAGTTTTAACTTTGCCTTCATATTTGCCGAAATAAAAATATAGATACTATTTTAATATTAATAGATTTGGGGGCATTAGAGAAGAACATTCGAATTACCAAAGATGAAATTGTAATAATTGACTGAAAACAGTTTTAACTTTGAAACTGAATTTGAAACAAAAAATTTTAAATCCTAAGTAGAAAATTTCCCATTTTTTAATAACAATTATGACAATAATATCTAACCATATAAGAATTGCCATAATTCAATTCTAAAAAGACGAGACAGAAGAAAGAATTTAATGAAATTAAATTGCCTTAATGCTATACACAATGTCCACTGAAGTCCTTCTATTCCACATGAACTTGAAAACGGCGACAACTATTGCCACACACTTATTGTTTAGGTATCGTAAAGCGATCAGCGCTGCATGATGATCAGTTGTAATGCCAGATGTTGGCAAATATCAGAGTTAGCATTCCTATCTCAAAGACTGTATATGATAGGAAGGAAAAATTACAAATTATTTTGCGTCTGCATTTAGTACGAAAAGCGCACATTGAGCCCAATATTTTGAAAGAAAAAAAAAACTTATAAAATGCACATTAATCTGTTCGATGTTTCCGACTCTCTTATGTCATACAAGCAATAAAAATAAAATAGTATAATTGCTTATCGTGAGATACTTTTACCTTTGGTGTTCGTAATACTCTACACCAGCGGCTTGGTGTTTATTGTTCAAAAGATTCTTTTCTCCTATTGTCACAAGTTTGGAAAATCACTGCCAAACAAATATGCATTTTACACAATTTGTTCTTAGTATTATTGTGCCGAAATGTCGTTTCATAAATCAAAGGCGCTTTGCAATTTTGTAATTGATTTTTTTCCCCACTTATCTTGTGCCGTTTTCGAAATATTAACTTTAACACCTTTGTTGGCCTCCAGGTGGCGCTGTAACCGCTCTCACTATGTAACGCATGGTCATTTTACTATACCACAGAGTAATACAGCACAGTTTGTAGCAATAGTTGCTGCCGTTCTCAAACTGATATGGGGTTGGTAGGTCTTTAATTGACAAGCTATATATTTACCAATTATTTTCAAAATATGCTTGAAATGTTTTCCCTTTCAAAAGTATTTATGAATACAAGCAGTTGCGAAATTTTGGAGAAGAAATGCCGCTTATGAAATCCATAATTATTGTTCATTTCAAAATCCCAATTTATACCATTTTTGGACGAGCAAGGTCAATTAATAGTGAATGAGAATAGCGCTTTTCAATTGTTCTTTCAATTTGGGCGTTTTTTACCTGCTGTTTTCTAAAAGTGGTTTTTTCTTTTTTTTTTTACATTGCATTATTTTGTTTGAATGAATCATTGTGACTAAATATGTTTCTGTTCCACATCTCCTTCTAAATAACTGGGCCGAATTTACTAATTGGGCGCATCCATTATTTTTTAGGATAAAAGAAAGAATGCTGTCAACTTTTAAATGTTCTAAACTTAAATTGAACATTCATTTAATTAGAAACAAACTGAAACTTTTTTTGGCAGTAGCTTTAGAACAAAGTATGTCTCAAAAAATATTTTTGTGCTCCCTTGTAAAACTCAAATTTTTCCTTTCAATGATACTAATTCCATTCTCATGCATTCTTTTTTTAATAATTTTTTCAAAATTCTTGCCTTTTGATTTTTTTTTTTTTTCAAAATTTAATGAATGCAGATGATTTTGAAATAGAGAAGTTTATAAGTACCCTGCTATTGAGCAATGGCTAAATTGAACTTGCTTTTATTTTTTGATGTTTGTTTTATTTTTAGAAATATTTGACAATATTTTTTATTGGTTTTTAAAAGATTCTAAAGCTTATTTTATTTAATTTCATTAAAAAAATTACTTCCTTTCAACCTTCTGCTATCTTCTCTTATTTCTTCTACAAAGTAATAAATAAATAAATAAAATTGTAATTGAGATAAATAAAATTAGTTATATGAAAGTATTTTATTCTTAAGTAATGCTGGTCATATCAGCTAGTTAATGTTTCTATTTATTTCTTGGCAAGACAAGAGTTCTTCTGCATTCACCCATTGCATCTTTATTTGGCAAAATCAAAACCGCCTGATGAATGAACAAAAGATCAGAGGTTTCTTTGTCTGGAAACAAATAGCATGGATGCTATATTGACACAATTTCTTTAGTCAGCTTAGTCACAATAACAATCAAAATTTCTTCCTAAATAAAGGGGCTAACTGCAGTTACGAAATAACCTGTTTTGGGTTTAATCATTTGAATAGCCAACTCCTCCTCTCCCCTCATAAATTTCAGACTTATCATAGATAACCTTCTGTTAGTTCATGGGTTTTGCATGCTTGTAAAATGTCAACTTTTTGTGTTTATAAAATATTACATTCCCATGCTGCATAAATAAGAAAGAAGTAAATGATGGCAAGTTTGGTTTAAAAATTACATGAAAACTATATTTGTTGCAGAATTATTCTATCACAAACATATTCTATCAAAAATAAATTTTGATTAATTTTATTACTATATGAAATTCAGAATTAGTGTAATTAGATTAAATAATAGGGAGGATATATATGCTCGTAACTTCTATCTTCCCAAAAGCTCCTATTGAGTTACATATGCTTGTAAAATGACAAGTCAATTTACTGTATTATAGTCTTTATATTGCAATAATGGCACAACATTGTATATTATTTGATTCATTACTAAATTATATTTTGGTCCATAAATGATGTTACAATTCGGACGAATTCGTGGATTGAATGGACATCAATTAAGACGGCGCAGTTAGAAATTTATTTACAAATATTTACTGCTTATCTAACAAAATCAACCCATTCTTCATTAAACTAGAACAGCAATGCACTTACTCATTCACAGAGTATGAAAAAAATTTGCGAATCTATGGTACAAATCGACTTCGATTCTTAGCCAAAATCATCAGTTTCGTCGTAGTCAGAATATCGACGGTCCCACGCCAGTCTCCTCATTAAAAGCAGAATGCAACTTCTCAGCGATTGCTACAAAGTTTTTATATACCCTTGAAAGATTCACGAATCTTCTAAAAAAGATTAGAAGTTTAACTACGTCAAATTAAATGTGATCTGTTGCCAGATACTTACCAAGAAGCAAAAATGTTTTCACTTTAACGAATTCGTAACAATATTTATAATTGTCGCCCTGTTAGAATGCATTTAAAGCGAGATATATGTATTTGTGTTTACTTTCAGTAAACATGATAATTGTAGTGACTGCTGATATAATACATGCTTCTATGCCCAAGTTGTTCATGACTGTGAATGTTACAGACTAGATTGTTTTGCTTTCGTTTTTTGTTTTTTTAGTAGAACCATGTCCAGCTGATTAAACAGGATGTTAAGTTTACATTAATTAAAAAAAGGGAAATACTTTTAATAACATGTTTGTTTGAGAAATTATGTATGCCTATCAGCTAACGGTGAAATAAAAATTTTCTTCCTCTCATTTGATTTCTGTTTTATTATTTTTCCTATTTTGAAGAAAATTCTGCCCATATTGATAGCTTGCTAAACTGGCTCATAGGGAATGATCTACATTGGATCTTTGTTATGAGAAGTGCACAAGATGCTGTTTTTATCAGTTATTTATGAACATTATATAAGGGGAATTACTTCGTTTACAATTTTTAATATTATCATACCAGTTTGAAGAGTTTTGTACGTTATAAGAATCTCAACTTCATTACATTTCAAATTGGAATCAGACGGAATAATGATTACCTTCACTTATATAATTAATTCTGTATTAAAGAAATATAATAAAAAAATCCATAGATTTTAAATCTACAAACATCTATTTCTTAACATCAGTAAATATCAGTAGATAGCTTGACTGGTTGCCAAAGTTAAATTGTTTTAGGGCGGTTCTTCATCAGATGTTATCCTGACAATTTTTTATTACAATCATTAAAAGCCATTTGTTTCCATTTATGGCAGTCATTCAAAAGGATAGACTTTTAATGAATTTTTGAATGTGCTAAACATATATTAATCTCAAGTTTTAGCAATTAGAATTGCAACAAAAATTATAATCATTTCCTGGTGAATCCTGTGTTGTTGTTGTTTTAATAATTTCTTATAATGTTTTTAAGAATGTTCTGAATTCATGAAATTTTGATAACCTCTTATATATGTTGATAAAATGGCAGAATCACAGATGTCTGACTGTGCATTTTATTCTTGATTTAGTGTATCTCATTTTTTTAACAGCGTGTTCGATTTCATCCAAATGGCATCTACTTTGCATCTGCTTCTACTGATGGAAACGTGTTTCTTTTTAAAGTAACTGTTGACAGCTATCCTGTTCGAATGTTCCATAAACATAAAAATAGAGTGTATGCTCTCGCATTTTCGCCATGTGGAAAATGTCTAGCATCTGCTGGTATGTATATATTTGTGTCTGTTTTAAAAACTTGTGTGGAAAAATTGAAGTCTTTTTTACACTCTAATTTCATTATCATTATAACATAAACTAGTACAAATAAGTGAATAATCTATATTATGTTTCATAGGAAATAAAAATTATTATAACGTATGAAAATTTGAACAAGTCAGTTTGGAACATTTGTCGGTTTTCCCTCCCCACTCTAAAATATATGCGTAAAGTTGGATAAATAGGAAAACAATTTTAATAAAATTAAACTATTAAATGTTCAGTAATTTGCAATAATCAATATGCTTTTCTTGAAAATGTGCTTTTTATATCCATCTTGATTTTTGTCAGGAAAATACTCCTAGAATGTGTACAAAAAAATATTTTTTTAAAGAAGGAACTAGAATAAATCTTACTGTTTATATCATAAATATTTTTCTTTGATATTTGCTCTCTAGCATCCTCAAATTCAAATATCAGTAATGTATTAGATATTTTTTTTTGTCAGTTTTCTCAATATATTGTAGCAAGTGAATTTTATATTAAGAGTATCAGAAAATAAGTAAATGTACATTTTCTTTAATTTGAGTTATTTAACTACTAACAGTTAATCTCCCCCTTCACAAACACACACACAATTTTCTTTACAAAAATTGGCCATATCAAATTCAACATTTTTTTTTATATCAAATAATTTCAATTCACGAAACCGAATTCAGAAGCTGTGGTGATAAAAAGATAAAACAAACATTGAAATGAAATAAATATTACACATTATTTTCTGCAAAATAGGTCTTTAAATTTGCGTCCGCAAATCTAAAGGAACAAACAATATAGCTATTATATCACTTTTATATAACAAATAGAAATGTGGTCTAATCATTTTTTTTTAACTTTTTAATTGAGATCATAGTGTTTTTTCCCATTTCGAATTTTCATATAATAAAATCTAATACATAGAAAACTAAGTTTACTTGACCCTTGATGATTTTTTCTATTTGTGAGAAAGTTGATATTTGTTGGTACATTTCCTATGTAACTTTTTTTTTATATAGTGTCTTAAAGAAATATTCATTCCAGCCCGAAAAGCCACTGTAATGGTGTGTAGGTGAATGGGTTTTAGACTTCTCAGTAAATTTTCCTATCAACTATATCAAAATCAAAATACACACAAAAGCAGCTAACCATTATTAAACTAGTACTCGGGTAGAGGTTGCTGCTCATCAAAACCACAAAGAGAAATTTTGCTCATATTAACTATTCATTCCCATATGTGCGTCTTTACTTATATATCTTCCATGACAGTATATGGAAGCTTCCGAAAATAACTTGTATCTTGGTTTCTAATCGTTATCACCAAAATTCAATCACTTTTGAGAGCCTTTATGTATGTCACAAAGGCTAGGATAGCTTTTAACTAGTATCCATTAAAATATTTATAAAACTTTATTCTTCACTATGAGACTAAATATGCAGGAAAGCAATATTACAGATTCATAACAATTTAAAATCATAATTTTGTGATTGTTTTTGAATTATATAATTATCAAATGCACGTCTGTCACATGACTTGATTACATTTTGGTAGCATTTTTCTTAATATAAGTAGTTTGTTAAGTCTGTGAGGGACTTCGTTCCACCAAAAGTAGATAATTTAACTGGTTTTACTTATTACCTATATTAGCAGATTTTAAGTCGGAAGAAACTAAAATAACAAAATATTTCATTGAAAATCATTTTTAAGAGGATTGGTTTCCACATTTCACATCCAAAAAAATTCAGCGATTTTACACAAAATGGTAAAAATAAAATTACAAAAAACTTTTTAACTCATTCCAAAAACGTGAATACGAAGTTTTCGTAAAATATTGACTTGTGAATCATTTTATAAACTGAGATAAAATTTGAGGGGCAGGGGAAAAAAACTTTTGAAAAATTTCTAAAATAATTTGAATATATTTGACCTTTTAAATCAAGTGAAAGCTAAATATTAGATTAGTCTGAAAATACAATAAAAATATCTCAAGAACTTGGAGCACTTACTAAAGCTATGGGGCCCTTAGGCAGTTTTATAAATGAATTTAATGTATTTACTTAATAAAATTAATTTAAAACGACTTCTGTAATAATTTTTTAGTTATAATAATTAGTTCAAAAATATTACATATATATATATTATTACTGCAGAATTGCTATTTTTGTGAATATATGTATTTTTCTTTTTTTAGATGTTGATGGCGCTTTAATAATTTGGGATATACTTAATTGTTCACCTTTTAAAATCATTTATTCAGGACAAGGAATTAGAGATATGTCCTATGATCGTAGTGGTAATTTCCTAATTGCTTTAATTTATTGTCAAGCTTGGAAGATATTCAACGTTGAAGGAGATAATAACAGTTTAGTTTTTCAGTAAGTTATATATTCATTTCATTTTCTGTTCTATATTAAGCATATTACCACTTCTGTTAAATAATTTATGTAATATAACTCAAAAAATTTCATTAAAAAAGCTTTAAGATTTGAATTGTTAATTTGACTCTATATTAAATTCATAAAAATATTCAGACATGTCTACATAGAAGTATTAATATATTGCATGATGGAACTTGCCTTGTTTAATTGTTTCGATTTCAAATTCATCAATAAATAATTTTGTGTTCTTCAGAACTTTGAATTTTTTTAGCATAGTATAAAATATAATCAAAATTTGAAATTTCTTTTAGGTAATTCATAGTCATAATTAAAATTCTGAGAATTGTTTTCATTATTTAGATAAATTTTTACATTTCTACAGAATTTTTATAGTACATTTTTTTCAAGATTTTGTATAAAATGATTGTTTAACATTACTTTAAATGTAATTGTAATTACCTAATTATTATCAATTTATATGTTGTTTTTTAATTGATTTATGTAGGTTTGTTAAATATTAAAAATATTGACATTTTCAGCTTAAAAATTTTCATTAGCTCTTGCTCTCATTTTTAGGCCCGTTTTTACTTTCTATGTAATTGGAATTTTTATTTTTGCTCTAATTTACAGCTTTGAATTATCAATTTCCATTGTTCTTTTTTTATTTTGTGAAAATTTGTGGTTTATGTTTTTCATATCAATAACTTTCATTACTTATTTTAAGAAGAATTTCTTATTTGCTACATGTTTATTGATTGGTTAAAATTAATAGATTATTCAAAAGAAATTTTTATGCAGTATAAAATATTGACTTTACTTATAATTTAATGATTTTGTTAAAAGGTTATTTTTTTCTGTTATTTTGAAAATATGCTGTACATTCTTGGTTCATGTAGGAATTTCAAGAATTTAGTCTTGGCTGAATGATTTAGAATATCATCATTTTAGTTATAGAATGATAAAATGAATCATTAAGAAACTTCATTCTGTTCAATTATTCAAAAATCTGTTCCGATTCTTTATCGTGAATTAGGGATGTGATTTTTTCTCTTATCAACGGTTTTCCACTCTTTTGGATTTTTCTGCTTTTTTAACAATTTTTTTCTTGCAGTTTATTATGCGGTAGAAATTTTTTACTGCATAAAAGAAGTAGAAGTTCTTTTTTGCTTGCTGCAAGCCTCAAACCCTGTCTGGCAAAACTGCCAAATTGCTAAGAAATATTTATCAGAAGAAATGAAGTCCCGGGTATCAAAAGTTTTTTAATATAAAACTTATTGTATTGATAGGACTGATGTTCAAAAACAAACTATGAAACATCAATTGAGTCATGCCAATGAAAGACCTATAAAAAATAAAAGGCCAGTAATATTTCCGAGATATGTCGCAAAGGTTCGTTGACCATTAAAGAAATGTTTGCTAAAATATGCTAGTGAGGCTTCATTTACAATAAAATAATGGCTTAACATTTATTAAGCAAAATATTTTTGCACAAATTCCATTGATAGGTGATGATATAATGCATGAAAAAACATTTAATATGCTTTATAAATGTTAAATTATAAACCCCTTCATTACATTCCCCTTTCATGTTTTATCGTGGAACCATATTTTCTTCTATTGACCGGAGTAAATCTGTCGGAATGTCAAAAGCGCGGTGTCAAATGCTTCCCCTATGATCTGGCACAGATGCTGGCCTTTCGCGGTAAATATTGTACTTCATGAATCCCCACAACTAAACGTCGCAGGAGGCGATATCCGACAAATGAGGATGCCACGCTACTGGAAAATGATTGATGATCATCCGTAGATAGGTGAAATGCTGGCTTAGCAATTGGTTTACATGCCGATCAATGTGAGGAGGTGCGCCATCCTGCATGGAAATGATGTCTTGAAGGCATCAACACTATTAGAAGTTGTGGTATTACATAATCCCTCAGCATATTGTCGCATTGAAGAAAGACAGTCGAATCTCCTTGGCCGAATGGTCATGGCACTGGTCTCATGATCAAGAGACTTGGGTTCGAATCCCGCTAGAGACAATGCGATTAATAGAATATGTAAATACTTAATTTCTTGATTTTATGTTTTCCTTTATTTCATGTTCCAAAAGATACTGGACATTTCTTTAGTTTACCAGACAAGTGTTCTGGACTTTTCTTACTGTCTCCAGCAGAGTATTCTGGAACCTTCTCTGTTTGTATAAAAGCAGAAGATTTGTCAGTTACTGTGTTCTCAGTTCTGAGTTCAGTTAATAAATTGGTTTAGCTCTACCTCTTGTGTCTGTCTTCTAGCTCTATACCATAGTATCTACGTGATATTCTTTGGTGGAGGCGCCGGGTACTGATTCCAGTCAGCGTGGAAACGAATTTACGAAGAAGCGATCGCCTTAAAGGCCTCGAACCAGAATTTGGACTTTATTTCCCACCACCCAGAAAGACAAGGAAAATGCTTGCAGAACAGGAAACTAAACCTGTCATCCTGACATCTGCACAGCCACAATACAGAAATCCATCTGTGTTTAAAGGAGACGTGGGACAAGACCCAAGCAAATGGCTGAAGGAATACGACAGAGTGTCAAAATTCAACAGATGGGATGACATGACTTGCCTCGCAAATGTGTTCTTTTTCCTGGATGGCACAGCAAAGCAATGGTTCGAAAATAATGAAGAGAAATTGACTTCCTGGGATATTTTCAGATCAATGCTAAAAGAGGCATTTGGAGAAACACAGCACTATGTAAAGAAGGCAGAAGAGGAGCTAAAGAGTAGAGTTCAAAAATCTGGCGAAAGCACGCAGTCATACATCCAAAGCATGTTTGGATTATGCCATCAAGTCAAACCAGATATGTCAGAAGAAAAAGTGTCTCATCTTATGAAAGGAGTTGCCGAAGATGTTTACCAGGCACTACTGACGAAAGAAATAACCACTACAGAGGAATTTATTAAATGGTGTAGAAAGATCGAAGAGATGCAGCAGAAGAGAATCCGAAGTAGGAAATTTGAAAGGCTTCCAAATGTCGTACCAATGGCTGCAATTGACGAAAAACTGGATCTGGCATCACTAATACGTCAAATAGTGCGAGAGGAGGTCCAGCGCTTCATATCTCCAGTAGACCAAGGCATTGAGGCCATTGTTAGAGAGGAAGTAGAAAATGCTTTGGCTCCTTTGTCACAAACCGCACCAGAGTGGACAAAGGTCAAACCAAGACGCCGACCTTCCTATGCTGACGTTGCCAGACGACCTACGCCGGTAGCACAGCAACCACAAAGGAAGACAGATGTCTGGCTCACCCCTGATAGAAGACCCGTATGTTTCCATTGTGGCCGCCCTGGCCATGTAGTTAGATACTGCCGAGATCGCAAAGCTATTTTTGAGGAGAGATTTCGGCCGTCCACAGTCGAATGAGGGACGATATGTCGACGAATACAGCCGACCAGCACCCCGAAGTTTGTCGCCCAGCCCATCACGAGGACGATCGCCAACACGCCGCTATAGATCTCCGTCGCCATATAGAAGATCCAGTCAATCTCCTAACCGGAGAAATGAGGAAAACTAAGCGGTGCGACCTTCCTTGGGGGTGAGGCCGCTAGTGACAAAAATCCTCCGATTGCCGCAAAGATGACCGGAAACAACATTGAAGTAATCGTCGACAATGAGCCAGTACCTGCCCTTGTGGACTCTGGAGCCTCATTTTCTGTTATCTTGGAGAAGTATCGTCGCCTACTGAAGAAAGTTATGTTTCCAACAACTAACAATGTTCTTTTAAAAGTCGCCGATGGAAACTACGTGAGACCAGTGGGAAAATGTACGCTTCGTCTCGAAATCAATGGAAGACCTCGGGCTTTTGAATTCATTGTTTTGCCGCAATGCAGTCACGATACCATCCTTGGTTGGGACTTTTTGGACGCTTCTCAAGCTGTTATAGATTGTGGCTGTTCGGAGCTCTTGTTTCAAGACGTCCTTAGAGAATCCCAAACTCCAGACTCCAGTCGTTTATTCACAATAGAAGACTATACAGTACCTGCTCATTCTATCAGAAAGATTACTGTCTTAGGTCGTAAGAACCGTCGAGCTGTCGACGTAATAGTAGAGGAAAATAGGATGCTCCTCTTGGACAAGGAAGTTGCAATCGTCTACTTTAGTTATGCTACGAAAAGCCGAACTATGTGTTGCCAACTGACAAGGAGAACCTCAGATCATCCCTAAAGGCATGTGCATCGGGTATGCCGAAACTTTACACGAAGACTGCGTAAATACCATAGATGAGGGAACGCCTTATTCCACGACCACTTCAAAGGCAAAGTTGGGTGTCATCGACTATACCACGATGATAGCTCCGGATTTGAGGATCGAACAAAAAGAAAGAATGTTTCATCTACTCCAGAGGTTTTCAGAAATTTTCGATCAAGAAAGGACGTTCAAGAACGGAAACCAACTCAATGTTAAACACCGAATAAACACAGGCGACCAATTACCTATTAGTCAGAGAGCTTACAGGGTGTCCCCATCCGAACGCCGCATTATCAGTGAGGGGGTAACCAAAATGTTAGAGAAAAACATCATTCAACCATCGGAAAGTCCATGGTCGTCTCCAGTCGTCTTGGCCAGGAAAAAAGATGGAAGCTGGCGTTTTTGTGTTGATTATCGCCGACTCAACAAAATTACCAAGCAAGACTTGTATCCATTGCCATGTATTGACGACACCTTGGATTGCCTGAAGGGGGCAAAACATTTTTCGTCTATGGATCTCTACTCCGGTTACTGGCAAATAGAAGTCGATGAAGCCGATCGTGAGAAAACGGCTTTTATTACACCTGAGGGACTATACGAGTTTAAAGTGATGCCATTTGGCTTATGCAATGCTCCTGCAACTTTTGAAAGTATGATAAATAATCTTCTGCGACATTTAAAATGGACAATGTGCCTTTGCTATTTAGATGACATTGTGGTGTTCTCAGAAACATTCGATGAACATCTTCAGAGATTGAATACCGTCCTTCAGTGTATACAGAACGCCGGCCTTATCCTTAATCCAAAAAAATGTCGCTTTGGAGCACAAGAGATAAAGATCTTAGGACACCTAGTATCCAGTGATGGTGTACGACCGGACCCAGAAAAAATAAAAGCCGTGTGTGACTTTCCCGTGCCTAGGAATATCCATGACATCAGAAGCTTTCTGGGGCTTTGCTCTTACTATCGCCGATTTAGCAAGGACTTTTGCCATAAAGCCGAACCTCTACAGTTGTTACAGAAGGGGAACACAAAATTTTGTTGGGGACCTGAACAAGTGGAAGCTTTTAATACCTTGAAGAAAGATCTTACCTCCGATCCTGTCTTAGGCCTTTATGACGAAACTGCACCAACGGAACTTCACACCGACGCGAGTGGATACGGAATTGGCGCAGTATTAGTCAAAATCCCAGTTGGGAAGGAAAAAGTAATAGCTTATGCCTCGCGGACTCTGACGAAAGCCGAGAAAAACTATTCCACAACTGAAAGAGAATGTCTTGCGGCCATATGGGCTATAACTAAGTTTCGGCCATATCTCTTTGGAAAGGCTTTCAAGATCGTCACGGACCATCATTCCCTGTGCTGGCTTACAGAACTGAAGGATCCCTCTGGAAGACTCGCTAGATGGGCGCTGCGACTCCAAGAATACGACGTATCAGTGGTGTACAAAAGTGGAAGGAAACACAGATGCTGATAGTCTGTCCAGAAACCCATTAAAAGTAGATGCTTCATGGTATGGGGATTCCATAGGTGCCACTTTATTCACTAATCTCTCAGAAGAACAGATGAAAGATCCGGTATTGACAAAAATAATAAGAGACCAACAAAGTACGAAAACAAGTAGACTGGGAAACTTTGAATTAGTCGAAGGAGTCCTCTACAAGAAGAATTTTGATCCGTCCGGGAGGAAATTCCTACCAATGGTCCCGAAGCATTTACGGCTCAGTATTCTAGAATCTCTCCATGATGACCCTACTGCTGGACATCTAGGATTCACCAGGACGTATGACAGAATAAGAAAGCGATTTCATTGGCCGGGTTTGTACAGAAATGTTCGAAGATATGTGATGCATTGCCGAGAATGTCAAAGGAGAAAATCTATTCCTCAGAAGTCACCAGGTCATCTCGTGCCTATTCCACCAGCTGCCGCTCCTTTCCATCGCGTCGGAATCGACCTGCTAGGACGATTTCCAAAATCTGACGACAGCAACAAATGGATTGTAGTATGCACCGATTATTTGACACGGTACGCAGTCACCAGAGCTTTACCGACGGCGGAAGCTACACAAATTGCCAAATTCCTACTAGATGACATAATCCTGAAACATGGAGCTCCACGAGTTATCATTACAGACCGTGGGCAAGTTTTTCAGTCCAAGCTGGTGTCTGATATTAATCGACTGTGCAACATCACTCATCGAATGACAACAGCCTATCATTCGCAAACAAATGGCCTTACAGAGCGATTCAACAAAACGCAACAGATATGCAAACAACAACAGATATGCTTTCTATGTATGTTGATGTCGAACAGAAGAACTGGGACCAGATATTGCCGTTCGTCACATTCGCCTACAACACTGCCAAGCAGGACACGACAGGTTTTACGCCCTTTTACCTCCTACATGGGCGAGAAGCTGAAACGCCGTTGGATACGATGTATCCTCTCTGCCCCAACGAGTTCAACCAAGAAGACGATTACGTTAGTCATCTGATCAATAAGGCAGAAGAATCGAGGCAATTAGCTCGTGCACGAACTCTCGAGGCTCAGCCGAAATATCGCCGGCATTATGACTCCAAACATCGGATAGTGGCATACGAACCAGGGGATTTAGTGTGGATTTTTATTTCAGTTCGTAAAAAAGGGCTTACCGAGAAGCTCCTGAAGAGGTACTTCGGCCCTTATCAAGTTTTGAGGCGGTTGTCCGACGTCACTTATGAAGTAGCCGATTTCGATCCTAATTCTAGAAGGCGGAAACCGAAGGAAGTTGTCCACGTTTTACGCATGAAACCATACCATGACCCAGAAGAACAAGACTACCAACATTCTTATAAAATAATGGAGGTTCCGGAAAGAGACATTTCTCAAGAGACTACTCACCCTGAAGACACGACAACTTATACTGGCCCTGTGACTCGATCGAGAGCTAGAGCCACACAATGAAATGTCATAACAGCGAGACGCTGTTCTTCTAAGGAGGCAGCAATGCCGCATTGTAGAAAGATAGTCGAATCTCCTTGGCCGAATGGTCATGGCACTGGTCTCATGATCAAGAGACCTGGGTTCAAATCCCGCTAGAGACAATGCGATTAATATAATATGTAAATACTTAATTTCTTGATTTTATGTTTTCCTTTATTTCATGTTCCAGAAGGTACTGGACATTTCTTTAGTTTACCAGACAAGTGTTCTGGACTTTTCTTACTGTCTCCAGAAGAGTATTCTGGAACTTTCTCTGCTTGTATAAAAGCAGAAAATTTGCCAGTTACTGTGTTCTCAGTTCTGAGTTCAGTTAATAAATTGGTTTAGCTCTACCTCTTGTGTGTGTCTTTGAGCTCTGTACCATAGTATCTTCGTGGCAATATGAAGTACCGTTGTCATGTGACTAAAAAGTTTTGGATTCCATTTTCAGCAGATCTCTTGAAAAAATATTGTCCAATGATAAAGGTAACCATAAAACAAAACCATACCATCACTTTTTAAGCATACAAAGGTATTTGTATGCTTAAGGTAAAAGGTATACCATGTATACCAAACATGGTATACCTTAAAGGTATGCCAAAGGTATTATAGGTATACCATGAGTGTTTTCCATTGCCTTATTTGACAGTTTTAGTATTCATTTACCCATTTGAGCAAAAATTGTGCTTTGTCACTCCGCATAATATTTCATGGCCAAGTGGCGTGAACCGCTATTCCAGGAAGAAACTGAAGTGCAAATGTTTTACGAACCCCGAATCCCCGTAGGTGTACAGACTTGATTTTGTAGGGATAAAAATTCAAAATTCATTGTAGCTTATTTCTTGCTTAACCCTTACATTTAAATTAGTCCTGATAATATGTTGTTTAAAGTGTCTTGGATAAAACCTTATACTGTTGATTTCTTATTTTCATTAATATTTTCAAATGAATATAAAAATCAAAAAATAAATTGAACTGTAGTTTTGATAAATTTTTTCTGTACATCAATTGTTTGATTCATACTTTTGCATGCTTTTCCTTAACACGTTGTTCTGTGTCGCATTTTTCCATTTTCTCATTTTCCGCTTTTTGTTAATCATACCCCTGATGAATTCCAGCATTCTATAATAATGAATAAATAAGAGGTATCTAAATCGAACTGTTTCCTGCATAGAAGAGCTTTGGTCTTTCATTTGCCGAATTGCATAGAAAATGACTTCATGCACATTTCATTAGAAATGATCTCGTGCACTTCAGATCCATTTTCTGAAGTTTATTTTATTGAAAATAAAATACTAAATTTTTTTAGAGTTGCTTTAGTAATATAAAACTTTTTTGCTGTTTTAAATATAAATATGGTTTATAAATTTGTTTCAATAATTTTTTTCATCCTCTCTAAGATGAAAAGTAATGATGATTTTAATCTCTAATGTTAATTAATTAAAAACAATTTCCACTTTGATAGTTTTATTCTTTAAATGATTATGAGGATAACGTTCCTATTTTTACTTTAATAAAGCACATGAGAAGTGAAAAATTTTGTATTTCTACAAATATTTTGAAGTGAAATGTTTCTGTTTGTAAATAAATAAAATCCAAGAATTTATTTTAGTGTAATTTAAATGCTAACTATTTATAGTTTAATGAACAAGCTGCAATTATTTAGAGATGCATAATCCATGAACAAATATTTTTGCTATTGTTATTTTTAAATATTTGTTTCAAATAATTATTTCAAATACACTTTTGATAAATTATTATTATTAGTGATAAAAATTATTAATTGTAATTGATACTTAATTTATTAATTTAAGTAAAGTGTGATTGACTTTATTTATTTATGTAAGCTTAATTTAATTTTAATTTTTATCAAAACCGTTTGTTTAATTTATTTATTGGAGTAAAATATTTTCTAAATAATTGATATAAAAATATCATTTTATCAGAACTAAAAAGAAAAATATAAGTTTTCATTTTAGTTCTATATTCTATTGATAGACAGAACCTGTATAATGAATATACCAGTAAAAGGTAACTTCACAGGCATCTAGAAAATATCTTTCTGGAATACTGATATTGACAAGTGCGAGGGCGCCGATTTTGGAAAGTCAAGAAGTCACCAATACCATTAAGCAAACAACGATTTTTCATTTACATTTTTCTGTGAATAGTCCCTATTATTGTGATATGCGGTTTCGAATGAATGAGTTCGAATCCAATGTAATTTGGATGATGCTGGAGGCATGGAAAATTATTGCATCATATGCTGAGAATCATTACAATAGCTGTGCTGTGCTCGCTACAAATTAATTTAACGATAATTCTGTATCTTATTGCCGAAGCATAACTAAGAAATGTCTTCAAGCAATTTTATTTTTAAAAAATAATGCATTATAAATAATTACATTAGTATAAATTTGCATTTTTTTCGGGAAGGAGCACATTTGTCTTATTATACCTGGATCCCTAAGGGGAAAAAAATGTTTCGCTTAGCGTGTGTTTGGCATTAGGAATAAGATGTAGGAACGTATTATACTTGGTAAGCAAGATTTCGCAGTATATACATTTCCATAAATTCTTTTCATGTTTTTGTCTTTGGATTAGTTTTTGTATTTTTACTGTTACTAGACGCCTCCGATAATTGACTTTTTGCACTTCCTTTTTAACAATATCAATTAACTATGTAAATCAGCATTGATGAACTGATAACCATTGAGCATTCTAATTGATAAGTCTACGTTTGCAAAATGATGAAATTGATTGGCCAAATCAATCCAATTAATGTTGACACTGGGTTATTGCATCATTTTGTGATTTTTCTTGAAAACGGAGGAAGATGGGAAGTAAGTGACTATTGATCATGTATTAGCTTTAATTTCTACTAATAATAAAGATAAATGTGTGTGTTAACACTTTATAGGCCAAGTCGCTTCACCTAGATCTACACAACTTGACAAATATGTACTTTGTTGAGTAAAAATGTGTACCTCGTTCCGATTTTTTAAAATTTTAATTAAAAATTAAGCTGAATTTTGCCGTTTTTCCCACAGTAACTCCTCAATATAATACGTATCAAAAATTGATTTTCTCACCGTTTTAAGATTTAAAAAATTGTCTTTTTATGGATACCATTTTACCAATTTTATTTTTATTTTTTTAATTTTACTGGAATTTTGATAATTTTTTTAACCCAATCACTGCCATTGACAAGATATCTCGTTCGAAGCCGCTTAAAATTTCTCTGGCTGTGAATGAGTTAAAATATCTTTCCTTTTTTCCAACAATAGATTACAATGTTGCCTTGAAATTCAAACCGTTTTCATTGTTTCATTAAATATTAATCACGTGATTATCCCCCATTATTGAAAGCCAAGGAAAAAGAATTTTGTTTAGTATCTATGTATTTTACATGAAGAATTTTTAAAAAAGGGTTACAGTACTTCGAAAGCAAGGAGGTAAATGGACTAGACAGTTTTAACAGCATTATGATTTTATGCAAATGATTTTCATTGTACACAATGAGCAGAACATACATAAGGCTATTAAAATAATTTGAGGTTTTCAAGTAGCTTGATGACAGAATCATGGCTGAGAGATTTAATTGAAATTAAATGTTAATATATAGCCAAGGAATCGGCTGGTCGCCAAAGGCAACTAGTACGGGAAAAAAAATGCCGAAATCGACCCACTGTTTGAAATACTGATTATTTACTTTTGCTAATTACTTTAAATATATAGATATATTAACAAAAATTTTAAGCTTAAAATAAAAGTGTTACAAATTGCTTTAAATAATTTGGAATTCGAATGACGTTCATGACATTTTAAATTAATAGCGCTAAGGGTCATTTTTTTTTCTTAAGATATTCATTTTTTATTGTATTATTTTCGACGCCTTATATTTTTACGATTCTTATTTTGACTCTTTTAGATAAAAAAAAATTACCTCCTTCGTAGTATTTAATAAAAGCATGTTCTTTGAAACTTTATTATTTTGTATTGTTTAATCTCTTATTATATATAATGATACATTATTATTACGAAATTTTTGAGTATATTTTTTTAATTCATTAACAAATGGCATTATTTGAAATCAAATCCTAAACGAAATTCGTGATCTCTTTTACCGGTTTTAGCATATTTTTCAATTTATACTTAATGCATTTTTGTTTACTTTAATTTAGGGTCAAGACTCGTGGTGTTCCGAGATCCCTTCGTTTTTCTGCAGACAATACTATGTATATTATTCAGCATACTGAAGCTCGTCCAGAAACAATTTTCGAAAAGGGGCTTATTACAACAGTTGAATGAAGAATCCATTGTTTTGTGAAGTTTTCTGTAATTACTTATTGTTTGTCATTTTTAAATTATAAAACGTTTTTAAATGAAACTTGTGAATAAATCTTTTTACTGTCCTTGTATTAATATATTATGTATGCAGTTCACTGAAAGGCATAGTTTTCTAAAAGTATTTATGCAGAATTTAATAATTAACTCAACTTTTGTTAATTCATATTGCTAATAAAATCTATTAAGATATGTTTTATGCAAAATTTATCCTAAAATTCTACTGAAAGTATAAGAAACATTTCAAATATGAAGATGTATCCTTTATTTATATATTTGTTTTGCAGGAAAAAAAGATTATTTATACATATATTTTTGTTTGTTTTACATTGCAATTATGATAGGAACTTTTACTTGTTTAGATTATATAGTAAAAAATTAAACAAAAATGAACAATCACAGAAAATGTAACTCAAATATTCATTTATTATAGTAGCACGAGCACAGTTTTCCTCAAAACAAACACGGCCGGATTAAGTCTTTAGCAACCCTTAGGTACGATATAAAAATTTAAAATGTGCTTGTCATTTTTTATAACTTTTTATGAAATATCTGAGGCATTTAAACTTGTATTTAATTGTAAAATCAAAGATTTGTTAATTTATAAAGCAACATCTTTTTTTAGAATACTAAAAGTTATATAACTAGGAATATTTAATAACGCTGTCGAAATTTAAATGAAAGCACAAAATTGAATTATTTTGAAAATACCGGAAAAGGTTTTAAAATATGGGGGGGGGGGGGTAGACTGTTGACTATTTAATAATACATTCCTGACGAGGGGATAGTTTAGTTTTATTAACGTCTCGTTTTTAAAGCAACACTTGGGCTTTTTGGAACGGACCTCGGTCAGATGACGAGTAAGACACGTCAGCTGACAAGAATCAAAATTAAAATTATCATAAAAACTTTGAAAACTAATACTTTGATATTTTGTGCAATTTATGACGATTATGTATGATAAAATAAAACACATTTGGTTAGGAAAAATTTTGAGAAACAAGCAATTTTAGATCACCTGTCTGTGATCCAATAAATTAATAACTGCTTTCTATTGCATATCTCGTTCCAGTTCATTATGTAAATTTAGAACGAAATTTTGTATATATTTTATACAGTAATTTATAGTTTTTAATAGCAGTTGTAATTATAGTTCTTATTTTTCATCATTAAAGTTGATTTCAGAGTTATTTAACTATCTTAAAATTAAATTTTAGGATAATTCCCTTATCGCATGAGTGAACACCTATTTGATAAATAAGAATGATTAACCTTCTCATTCTTAAGATCTTTCGAGTTCAGGTACCTCAGAATAATGGAATGCCCAGTGTCTAAGAACCTTAGCACAATGGAATAATTATAAAGGGCGAGCAAGACAATCTTAATTTGCCTGCCAAAGTGGATGACAATCTCTCACAAAGTCAAAAATGCCCGTTGAAATATGTTCCTGGAAAATGAACCAATCATTTTCAATCGAATCGACGTCATCGCTGCAGCGGAAAATCGGATATAACCCGTCTCTTGAATTCAGATCTTAAATACACGCCAAACGCTATGCATGCATAGCGACGGCAGGGTTTTGCCGATAGGGAGGCAAGTGTAATTTCTCTACTTTGGCTTCAAAATAACGTATAATAATTAATTTTAATGTAATTAAAGAAAATTATTATTTAGCTTTTTTATTCAGATGTTGGCCCTTTCTTTCATTGTTAAAAATTTACAAAGATATTTGTAAAAAAAAAAAAAAAAAACAGTGTCCTGTTTCTTTTTTTACTGACCATCAAAAGCTTGTCAAAATTTAAGTAAATTTTTCAATGAGACTCTTGAGATTTAATTTCTCTGATAACTATTTTTAGAAAAAAACATGCTTATATTTTATTCTAGATTGTAGTATATAAATAGAAACACAGATTGCGCCAGAATGACGTGTCATACTAAATGAAAATATGCATGCTCTTATAATTTTTTTATCAGAAGCTATATTAAATGAATGTTGAAACTAAATTCAAAAAGTTTTATTAAAAAAAAATTTCAAATCCAGAATAATTAAAAAAAATAACATTCCATATTTTCGCCAAAAGTCGATTTTTTAGCGTAGTTCTCTACCTGAAATAATTTTTAAATAAGGATTGAAACGAGTAGTAATTCAGATGTATTTCGATTCCATACGATATATTTCGTATAAGTACGCGTGGTCAACAAAAATTTACTATACTTCGGACACGAACAATAGAGAATGCGGGAAAGATAGAATGATGTTGTTTCTTCAAAAGATTGAAGAAAATATCTTCTAAATATATGTACAAACTTTTTTTCGTAAGATGTGAAAAATGGACTACTTAAACATTAGATTCCCCATGTATTTATCTTTCAGTGTATATTTAGGCTTAAAAAACAAATGCAATGCATGCTTCAAAAACCAATGCATGAAAAATTAGATTTTGAATATGAACTCTTCTATCTTCATTTTTAAGCACGCGTTCTTATGGTTACGTACTTTTTTTTTCCCCCTCTAAGCTATTGCAAGCTAATATTCCTCTCAAAAAGTGAATTTTATCTTTTCAGTTAAATGCATTGATTTTTCCTAACCTCTTCATATACAATGGCGAGTCTGACTCGCGCATCGAATTGATAAACTTTTATTTTAAATCACATAAGTGAAAATATTAAGTAATTGAAAAATCTCTTTAAATTACTACAAATGGCTTTGTAATATTCTAGTGATTAAAATAATAATAATTGTCCCAGATAGATCTGCCATCTAATTAGGATGTTAAGTGAATTCGTATGTCAAAAAGTAAATATGTTATATTCTTTGAAAGATTATTTTGATCATCCTTTTACCATGAGATCTTTATCCAAAGTCTATTAAAAATTTAGAAGCACCAGTAATTATATATATTTTGCCGCAAAGATAATTGAAAAAAAAAATTTAAAGAAAATTAAAAGATTCATTCCCCGATGACATTTACAATTCTGAATGCAGTATCTGAAGAATTTATGTAAGAATTTATTTATTTCTTCATAGTGCCAATATATAATGAGATTTCGATAGGGATTTTTGCTACACGCGTCGACGAGGTAAGGGAAAACACAGGGATGTTTTTAAAAAGAATGTGCTTACTGGACATTTTTCTATCTCTTCTCATGGAGCGTGGGAATGTGAGGTTTTTAGCTGATTCAACAATTTTACATAGCTCCTCTTGAATTAATTAAGTAGAGAAAGTGGAATTGGATCACGAAATAAGAGAATATTTTAGAATGAAGTTACGATGAGCTAAATTAAGATAAAATCTTGGAATTTAATTAAATTGAAAGTAGAATTAAAATATCATTACATACAATATAATATTTGCCATCAATTGCAGTCGGTTATATTTATTTAGTGTAATAATTACAGCCTGATAAATTATATTCCAAAAACAGATATTTTACTATCAAAGTAACTTAATTTACAATTTACTTACTCCAGGAATTTAATGAATTCCCATAATTTGGCTACTGCAAAGTAACTCTTCTTAGCATACATATGCACAAGAGTATCGAAAGAAAAGAGTGTTTTATTAAATTTAGTTTAGCCATTAACTGGATTTTAGTCAGACAATTCTCACTGTGAAATAAATAAAACAAATTTACCATTTCATTATCGTGAAGGTAACTATTAGATGAATAAGATGACGATTAATTTTAGAACTTGAATTTCAATAAGTTAAGAAAGCAACACTATCACCTTATTTATGTATAGTATAAAAGCTTTAATTTTTCTGATAATTCCGTTGGCAAGTATACGAAGTACTCGAAGAAAACAATTTTTTTTCTCCATAACGTATGATAACATCTTAGCTGAAAGACAAAAATTAGTTCGGTAAAAATGCGACGTCTTAATCACTTGCCAGTTTATTGATTATTCTGCTAAATATAGTAAAAATTATAAGCTGAATGAATGACATTTAAATCAGGTGACTGAAAATTTGCGGACTTAATGTCGGCGACATCCATCCCATTTAATTCTTAGTCAACCGATCAAAAATGTTAGGCAAAATACGATTTCTTATTCACATGTCTCCTTGTCGTTATGTTGTTAAAAGTAGAATAAATTAAATGCTTGGTGAACAAGTTTGAATCGCATGTCTGAGAATCTGTGGATATAGTGTTCGACATTCATCGCATTGAGTTCATAGTCGGCTGTCCAAAAATTTTCGGCAGATTGCGACATCTTATTCACCTTGTCGTGTATATTACCAAAAGTAGTACTAATTAAAAGCTTGTTGAACGGCATTTCAATCAAATGTCTGAAAATTTGCAGGTTTAACATTTTCGGCACTCATCGCATTGAGTTTATAGTCGGCCGACCAAAATTTGTCCACAAAATAAGTCTATCACCTTAACGATATCTTATTCATTAACCTTGTCGGTTATATTGCCAGAAGTAGTGCAAATTATAAGCTGAATGGACGACATTTGAATCAGATGTCTGAAAATCTGCGAACTTAACGTCTTCGACATCAGTTGCATTTAGTTCTTAGTCGGTCTTTCAAAAGTTGTTTGCAAAATGCTGAATCTTATTGACCTGGCACCCTATCGATTATTTTGCCGAATATGATCTAAACGCTTTTACGTTACTTAGATATTTAGACAATTTACAATATATCAACTTTAAGGTGGTTTTTAAGTAATCATGTACGGCTCTTTATAACCATCCTGAAGTGGTGAAGAATTTTGCCGATGAAACTCAATCTCTCGCCGACGGGGAGGGGGGGACAATTCCCCTTGCTACCGCCGCCTATGTATGTATGGTCATTGTGAAAGAATCAGTGATCCATCAAGATTTAATTGCATTAAAGGAAGTCTATTTAAATTTCGTTTTAAATGTATTTTTAAATGATAAAGTTTGCAGCATTCATTTAGTTTCCGACAGTTATTACTTACTAAATTGCAGTTTCCTTTTCTATTTTATATATATTTTTAGTATGACATTTGAAAGAACCCATTTAGCTTTTTGAAACATGGTGGTTCCATTCCTGAACCTTTTATTTTACAGTTAAATATTTATGAATGATAGTTTCGTTTTTAAGCCATTTATGAAGAAAGGACATTTTCAAAGCATGATCATTCCTTCTGTGAACTACATTAGAAAAGCATTTTGTATATTTCAGATACTTAATAAAAGAACAGATCATCCAGAAAGAAACATCAGAAGAACGTGTTAATTGTGACACACACTCGAAAAAAAATGTATTGAATAAATTTGCTCAATTTTTTATACTTCGCACAAAAAATATTTCGTACTAAAGAGTAATTGAGAATAATATTTTGATACATATGAAAAATAATGCTTAGTTAAAAAATTAAAATTCTCTATTTTAAGACATTACCCTAATAGCTTTATGTTATTTATTTAAATCTTAACTGTTAGATTTGCTTCTAAAGGTTAAACAAATTCATATTAAATAATGAAACTTTGATTAATTCGATACAATTATAAACATTTTATATTATCTATTAGAAAACTAGAAAATATAGTGGTACTAAATATGTACCATCTCTTAAAAAGTAAAGCAAAAATGGTTTTGTCTAAATTTTAAATGTTGAAATTTGCTCTGAGTGTAAAAATAATGTTTTCGTCAAATGTAACAAATTTTTATTTGTGTCCAATGATGTCATTATTTTTGCATAAATTCTTATGTCTGAAGGAATTAACAAAGGAAAAGATGTTTGAGTAAAAATTCTAGCTGTATAATTCTTAAAAAATTATACAAATAAAAAAAATAATAATTTTAACTACAAAAAGTGTAGGTTATTCAACCAACAAACTGAAACATAGTACTGAACGTAAAAATTGTTCCAATAGTTTTACATATTTTTTTCAAACTGCAAAGGTAAATATTAATTCAAAAGTGATAAAGATGAAAATCGGTTTATTCCAAAGTAAAATCATATAGTTCTGTAAAGAAAAATATTGACACAGTATAAAATATATTATCAAGGCATAAAACAAGAGAAAATTATATAAAAGATATAAATGAATGAGGTATGCTGTTTATTACAAAGAATCAACAACAATCTTCATTACATGTATTAAAAGACAAAAAAATAATAGACAAAGGATAACAGACATAAAATAAATACTGATTTTACAAACTAACATCTATTTTCACATTTAATTAAAATGATATAAACACTTATCTTCTTTTCATAGCATCAACATTATTGAAATAGGTATAGAATATCATTCTAACATTTTTTTTTTCTGTTAAATGAGCTGGTATTTGATTTAAAATGTGGCTGAAAAAGTTGCAAGCCAAAATTGTAAATGAAAATATAAGATCCACAAAAATGCGAAAGCACAAAAAAAAAAGGAAAATCGTTTAAGAAGCAGCAAAAAATAATCATAACGGCCTTTCCTTTTAGGGTTAGCAGACTGAATATTGCTATCCTCATCATTTGCGTCGTCACGTCATCCCCGCCATATCAAATGAAAAATTGCTCACCTGCATAATTTCCCCTAGTTTGAATTGCTCCAAAGGTAACAACCAAAATTTTTGGTGAAGAAATTCAAGAAATTTCGTTGTGATATTCAGATTTCTCTGGCGCCGCCGTAGTTTCATTGAAAGGGCGTTTGGGACCTTTCAGTACTGATAAAATTAATATTTTAATAAAAAAATATTTGTTAATTTAATTTTGAATGATTAATTTCAAAAATTAATAATAAAATGCCCGCAGGATCGAGTTTTCAGGGTAATATGTTACCACACATGCTTCGCCGCTGACAAAGATACTTTAGCAATATATAAACTGTTACGAAATTTCCTTTACCGGGGTTCGTTTGGATAGTGGAAGTGATATGGTGAGTAGGACGCTCAATTAGCAGGCAGAAGTAGAATAAAACAACGACGTTTATTTACACGAAGACACACAGGACAGCACAAAGCGACAACTATATACAGCACAGAAGACGTTTATCTTCACCCGAGACGTGTAGCATACAACAGCAGCATACAACCAGAATCTACTGCAGACAGTAGCGCACAGCTCAGTTCAGCACGAGCTTGACTCCGTCGCTGCTCACCGTCGCTTACGACTCCTCCGCTCCGTCTTCGGACTTCTCCGACTCTCTCTCGGAATACTGACTTCGTCGTCGTACTCCGCTCGGACTTCACTCTCTGGCAGCCGCAGCCCCTTTTATAGGTCTCAGGAGGCGGGGCTAGAAGCCTCTCAACCAATCAGGAACGTTCGAGGCGTATCTCGGTTCCTACTGGACGGATCGGGAAAATTCTCGAAGTTTCGGGTATTATCTATTTTGGCGCCAAAGTCGCCAAATTCGTCGCCAAGTCGCCAAGTTTGTCGCGAAGCTCTGGGACCTCCGACGCGCTAGTCCCATTCAGATGACTGTAAAACCCTCTTTCTATTGATGGAATAAACTATGCTGGGAAGCCGAATTGCAGGTTTGTAACAAAACTATGCCAAAGGTTTGAAGGTTATTTACTGGTTATTGAACTTAAATATTTTAAAAATGAATAAGCTTAGTTTCATCCCGAAGGTATATTACTAGTCTAATCCCCAACAAAATTTCCCAATCCGTGCTCTCAACTTGTTTTTTCCATCCTCTCGTTTGCTATGACGAATGATTGAAAAATAATCAGTAGCGACCTTGATATGGTATAACATTCTCCCCTCGCATCTTTTACCTCTTTTTATTACCTTAGTGATTTTTTATATGATATGCATCTCTATCTTTACTAGTAATAAAGATAGATGAAAGTGTATGCCTGTTGGCACTCTACAGGCCATACATACCGTTAGACCTAGAGCTATCAAACTTGGCACATGTATATTTGGGGGGGGAGGGAAGTACACCTCAGAGCTTTTTAAAAAAATTATTAGAATTGTAATTAATTAAATTAAAGGCTTTAAAATTAGACTATTTGGCGAAATCAGAGATAAGAAATTAAATCTAAAAGATTTATATAAAATCAAATATGATCAATATTCTTGGCGAACTAGCAGGTCGCTTGAGGTGACTAGTTGAAACTAATTTAAACAAACATTAAAGAAAAATGTGGGTGCATGTTGGCGCTCTACAGACCAGATCGTTCGACCTACAGCTTCCAAATTTTGTTCATGTATACCTTGGAGAGTGGGAATGTGCACCTCGGAGCGATTTTTTTTTAAACTTTTATTACTTAAAATTTAAGCTGAATTTTGATACTTTTCTGCGATATTTTCCGAAAATATTACTGTACGAAAAGAAGTTTTATACCATTTTAAAATATAAAAAATTGTGTTTTTTATGATTCCAATCTAATAATAGTGTGATATAATAAGAATTCACTAGAAAAGGAAAGAGATTCTTATCAATATTCGTAGTTGGGAAAACAATAAAAGCTGATGTGGTGTTTTTTTTTTTAAAGCGTCATATTTAACGGAACTTCAAAAAGTTTTTCTTTTATTTCCTTATTGCTTTAAATTCATTCGATTTGTTTTGAAAAAGTAATTTATTTAAATCATAATTGTTATTTCATAGCGAACTTCGGAATTTGAAAAAGTTTTGACTTCTGGAGGTGTTTAAATATTTTATTTATTTAATTAATAGTGTTTAAATAATTCGTCGAAAGATAAACATAGGCCATATTTTAATTTATTTCTGTGCTTTTATTTATTTATATATTTGCCTCTTAGATATTCAACACCCTGTGATGGACTAAGCAATCGATTGCACTTTTGCCGAGTTTCCTTTCTTATTAAAACTGAGATAAATATAAAGAAACAAAGATCAAAATTTAAAATCAAGAATCATTTAAAGAAAATAGAAAACCAAAATAAAGGTCTTTTATTTAAAATATTTGCGGTAAGAAGACCCGGAACTATGATCTAGAATTGTTTTTCAATATTTCTTGAAAA
>JAPMOR010015793.1:1874735-1925160 GCA_026543865.1 Argiope aurantia
ATATATATATATATATATATATATATATATATATATATATATATATTCGATTTGCGAATATTTAAAGCATTTCATTATTATATAATGACGCTTATAAAGCTTTCAGATTTATAAAATGTTGGTTATTGTAACCTGTTTAAGAAATATCGAACAACTGAAATATATTGCCATCCTTTTATTATTGTTGAAGGAAAGTCATTCTTTAACGATGGGAACTAGACTTTGGCATTTAAGAAATCCACTTGATATTAATTCATATATGTTCATTTGGTAGAGCAGAATTTTCCTATAAATTTTTTCTGTTTAAATAATATGGATTTTAATGTTTACGATCTTTAAATAAATATGGGATCCTGTGTTAGATATGATTCATGATGAATTTGGTGTGTCTCTAATAAATTCATGAATAATTTAAAATCCTGTAAAAGAGACATCTTGTTTAGACAATGTGTTTTTTTAGTTCCCAACGTGTTTCTTAGAAATTTCTTTTATTTATTTTTTTATCCAAGTTCTAGCACTTGAATTTATTGTAAAATAAAAATAAAAATTAAAAATAGGAGCTAAATACGGTGTTTCCCAGAATGGAAAACTTAACTGAACTGAACTGATTGATTAACTGAATTTTTTTTCTGAATCTAGCTTTAGTAAATGTCCTAAATCTTACATTTTGAGAAATATTTCTTAAATAATGCTGTAATATAGAGAAATGGTTAATCAATGATGTTCTAAAACTGGTGCTATTTTATACTCATGCGGGGGAAAAAAAATGAAAAATTTGTTCTCAAAATATTTTTTTCCCTAATACGCCAGCATTATAGGTTGCATATTTTAGGAAATAAAATAATAATAATATTAATCAAAATAATTTTTGAAAAAATATTTATTTTTTATTCCAGAAAATAATCGCAATACTATTAGTTAATATTTAGATGAAAAATCTTAAAACAAAATTCGTTTAAGTTATATGTGAAGAAATTTTTATTTTCAGAATTGTATTATATGAGAAAATTTATTCTCACTGTTTTTCCTGCCCTAATCACTGTCTTAATTTTCATTTCATGATGCATTTAATTTTGAAGACTATTTGATTGCAAAAACATAAGATATTATGGTTAATCGAAAATGCTTCCAGATCGTTTTCGATTTTAAATTAATCATGTATGTTCACATTTCCGTCTCTAAATAATCTAAAGTACACTAAAAATATTTAAACCACATAATTTTGAACATAATCGAAAAATAGGTTCAAAGCAATCTTTCAGTTGTCAAAAAATAACGGACCCAACCATCTTGCTCTTAAGGATAGGCATAATAAGCTAAAACTACTATTCTGAAGATTTTCCCCTTGCAACTTTTCCCTTTCATTTTCCCTCGGAGCAGCCCCTAGACGCTTCTATCCAACTCTTCTCTCATTTCATCGCCAGACGAGACGCAGTTAAAGCCAGAAATAGTTGGGTCAGAAATCGGCAGAATAGGAAGCAGTTTCCCATTCTGCTTGGACCGTAGGTCGCTGCATAATTTGCGGTGGGTACTTCATTGAACCATCAACTGAACTCATGTAGATATCTTGAAAGTAAAATGCTAGTCTTGATGTATCAGAATCTAAATGTGTTTGTCTTCCATCTATTTTAGTGTTGTGTTTTGTCGTAAAATAAACTGTAATTATTTTAAAACTTGCAAGCCTCCTGAGAAACCCTAATATAATTGATATTCTCTAATATAACCTCCCATCCTCTAATATAATTGAGATAATTCTTGATTTCTCCCTCCTTGCTCAAGAGCCACCAGTAAGGACCGAACCATCTTCAGAGCGGTAATATTTTGAATTTTATTCTTAGTATCAATTTGAGGAACGAAACGTGACGAATGAACTAGGATGATTAGAAAAGAAACCTACTGCTGTATGTAGAAGAGCCACTACAGTTGTAAGCATCATACCAGTTGCAACTGAACTCCACTCCAGTGTATTTAATTCAGATTTCGTTTTCTCTATGAAAATATGCTTTCGAAACTTTCTATGTAAATAATCGCAAATAAAGTGTTCTCTCATATCACATCCAAATTTACCAAATTTTTGTAAGAAGTTGAAAATGCTGTGAAAATGGAACCGGTAAGTAAAATTGAATTGATACCGGTATTTAATATTTTAAGTGATAGCTGAAAGGTTATTTGAATTAGATGAAAAAAATTAGAGTAAAATGGTTCGAAATGGAAAATATTGAAGAAGAATTTTCTAATGACCTTGACAAAGCGGAAAATTATCGCGATCAGTGGATTGCTATGAAAACGAAAGTCGATTTTGTTTTGGCTACGAAAGAAGAAACTAGCGATACTTCCGGTGTATTAAATGAAACAAAACGAACTTTTCGCCTTCCCAAGTTGGAATTAAAACGTTTTGACGGCGATATAAAGAACTGGCTCGGATTCTGGGGACAATTAAAAAAAATTCACGATGATGATAGTATTGATTCGGATGATAAATTTCAATATATTTTGCAGGTGACGGAAATTGGTTCATCGGCAAGAGATTTAGTCGAAAGTTTTCCGCCGTCGGGCGCGAATTATAATAAAGCTATTGAACAATTGAAATCGCGTTTTGCTAAAGATGAATTGTTGATCCAAATTTATATTTGTGAACTTTTGAATCTTGTTTTAATGCAAGCAAAGAATGGAGAAAATTTCACTTTACGTGCTCTTTATGATAAATTAGAAACCCAGTTAAGAGCATTAAAGACATTAGGAGTGACATCTGAAAAGTACGAAGCAATGATGTATCCATTAGTAGAGTCAGCTCTTCTCTCTCTTCTGGAAGAGCTGACAAAAGGAGGAAAAGAATGGGAACGAACACGTAGCAGAGTTGAAAATAAAGTCAAGCCGAATATTTTGGGAAACTTGTAAGAATTTCTTCGATCGGAAGTCGAGAGTGATGAGAGATTACAACTTGCTCGATCCGGTTTTGCGAAGGAGCAAAAGTTTCAAAGAATTAAATCGAAAGATAAATTTCCTGCGGCAGCTTGCATTGTATCTAGTAAAAAGAAAAGAGCTGAAAAAAATGACAAGCAATGCATATTTTGTAATAAGTCATTTCATAATGCAACAGAATGCTTTAAAGCTCCTGATATGTCACTGGAAGAGAAAAAAGAAACATTAAAGAAGAACTGTGCGTGCTTTATTTGTTTGAAACCAGGTCATAATTCAAAGATTTACAGGGCCTATTTGAAGTGCATTATATGCAAGAAAAAACATCATAGTATTATGTGTTCAAATATAAATCAAACAAAACAAAATCCATCACCTGAATCAGGTGCCAAGATTCTCTTGTCACCAAGGAATTCATCTACAATATTGTTAAGGGTATTGGTGAAAATCATCAATGAAGACAGACCTTTAATTATCCGAGGATTATTCGATACCGGTGCTCAAAGATCTTTCAGAAAAAAGGATATTGTGGATAAACTAGTATTGGAACCAGTAGATCAAGAAATGTTAAGTCATGGACTTTGGGGGGGGGGCAGTGAAACTAAACAAAAGTCCCATAATGTGTATAACATTACATTGCAAAGCTTGTGCTCAAATTTCAGGCACAACATTTCCGTTTTAGATGAAAAGAAAATATGTGGTGTTATTCCACATGTAAGTAATCCTGAAATTTTCACCATTTTGAAGAGAAAAAATATAGAATTAAGTGATACAGGGGAAGACACTCCTGAAATAGATTTATTAATGGTGTCAATTCATGTGACGTAAAAGTCACATGTAATGAAATTTTGCGCATGGCATTTAAGTTTCATCCACACCGCTTTCGTCGACTAGTCTGCCATTAACGTTCTCCGTCAAGTATGAAGCGGATTTTTTTGTTTACATTTGAAATTATAATTTTGTGTCATTTTCTTTCCTCTTATTATGTGTTAAAAGAGGAAATACTGGTGTGCTGATGGATGCTTTAATGCATATTTTCCTTCCAACAATCCTGACTTGGGTTGATAGCTTTGGTATAGATTTTTTCAAGCCATTGAAGTTGGTGATATGCTCCAATCATTTTGAAGAATTCATTCAGTGTGTGTTCATTTATTGAATATAGCTGTTCCAGTAATTTTTTAGAAAAACTCTTCGAAGAAAAAGAAATCGGCAAGCGATTTGCCGTCAAAAACAATCAAACAAAATCGTGAGTGCATATCTAATTTACTTTATTCACATTTGATGAAATTTCTGATAATTCTGAATATGCTTAGAAGGTTTTAAAATGTTTACTTGATAATTACATTGCATTTTTCTAAAAATTCTTATCTAAATTTAGTTAAACAAACCCCTTGTAGCTAGGTGTGTGTGTTTAATCCAAGGAAAGATGCTTTTTTGTCTTTTTCTTATTTATTTTCGCACACACACACATATAACAACACACATGGACAATGATCATACATATATAACTAAACACATAATATATACATTTAAAAGTAGAAATGGCCGCTAACAAAGAGCGAACGGATAATTCTTTTTGCCGCTAACAAAAGAGCGAGCGGTGCCTGCTTGCACCAGTTTCACACCAACTCTCAGGTTGAAGTATTTATAATAAAAAAACGTAAGTGCGCTTCCCTCACATTCATATGGTTTAGAGCCTATTGCGCCATTTATGTTCAGTATTAATTTTTACTATATGAATAAGTATACAAAGAATAAAAAATACAAATAAAATAAAAACGATATTTACAAATAAAATCACATAAACATACTCCCACCCATCAAGAAGTCATTGTTGATGCACAGGTAATATACAAAGTTTAACTATAGGTCTTTTAAAAAACCCTTTCAAAGTTTTTAATGTAACTAATCTTATGGCCCCATCCTTATCAGGAGGCCATGTTGCTGGGGGAATATTGTCTTCTTTAATAATTGCAATATCACCGATTTTAATGTTTGGATAACAATTTTTCCATTTTCTCCTATTTTGTAATGAGCTAAAATAATCTATATGCCATCTTTTCCAAAAATTTGATTTCATTTTTTTGGAAAATATCCCAGCGCTTCCTCAATGAAAGTGTAGACACTTCCAGTGTCTCAGGAGACTAGTAATTACATCTCCAATTATAAAATGATATGGTGTTAGAACATATAAGTTATCTACATCATCATTATCTAAACTAACTAGGGGTCTTAAGTTCAATATCGCCTCTATTTGAGTTAATAATGTATAAAGTTCTTCAAAAGTTAAGTTCGAATTTCCTAAAACTCGTTTTAATTGAAATTTTACACCAGCTTCCCCGAGTCCACCAAAATGCGGACTCAAAGGAGGGATAGTATGCCATTCAACTTCCTGTTGAGAAAGAAAATACGAAACCTTTTGATCGAGATTAATTTTAGATAAATGGTTATATAAATCTTTGAACTTCCTTTTAGCTCCTAAAAAATTAGTTCCATTGTCCGAATGAATATGTTTAAGTGTGCTCCTTCTTGAGCAAAAACGTTTCAATGCAGCGATAAAGGAATCGGATGTGTAATCAGTTACTAATTCTAAATGTAAAACCTTCGTAGCAAAGCATACAAATACAACAATATAACCTTCCGTTGTTTTGGCTCCTCTGCCTCGGTGTTTCAATATAGAAATTGGACCTGCATAATCAATACCACAGACAAAAAAATGGTCTATTGAGAGTCACTCGTCCCTCAGGAAGATCTCCCATTTTTTGTTTTGACATATTACTTCTAAATCTACAATATACAACACAATTTAATACACATTTTTTAACTATTCTTTTAGCATTTAATATCCAAAATGTTTAGTGTAAAATACCTATTAACAACATGCATACAAATTTAAAATATGAAAATACTGTATAATTAGAATACTTAATTTATGCTGGTTAGGTAATATGATAGGATGTTTTGCATTATACTGCAAAGATGCATTTTGAAGATGCCTATTAGGTGTGCAAATTACTTGCACTCAGTTTAAATATTTATTCATTAATTAGGTTGCATGATTTTTAAAATAATTCAACAAAACTTTCCGTATCTACCGTATATTTATTCAGCTTGCAACATCTCACACATCAGTACAGCAACTGCAAGTGGTTCTAAAAAAACCCACGTTTTTACAAGTACCGTTTGGTTAACAGTTAACATTGACACACAGTTAAAAAGATATAAAAGTAAAAATACAAAAACTGAAATATAAATTATGAAAATCATTATAAAAATTAACAATAATTAATTGCTTTTAAATAAAATAAATGTGACATTTGTTACTTTATGAAATAAAATTTATGTGATTTCGTTATGACAAAGTCAAACATGATTCAGCCGATTTGCTGAAAACAGCTTGACAGGTGCAGCCATCTAGTGGCCAAAATAACCATTACTTTTGTCCTAACACGCCCTCCCACTCTGAGCAACCCGTTCATATCAATGAAGGGACAAAGTGCTGATAGTGGGCTTTTCTTTGGCATTGGTTGGTGTGACTTTATACAATTAATTTCAGCATCAAAAAATACAGTTTGAACATATGTTACAATAATATTACGAGCAAAAATTCTTTCCTGTGTAGTTATAGGTTCAATTATGCCTGTAGAATTCTTATTAACTTTACCAGCTTTACAATTATTTATAAATCTAATACAAAAACATAGTACATTAATTAACTTAGTATATGACGAATATTTTTCAATTAATAAATCTATTAAATCATTTTTCAAAATTACAGCACATGCACTTTTTTTCCTTTCCTTAAGGACAGAGTCATTGTTTTTGAATACTGGTTGCTTTGGCCAATCAGCCTCTGATGATGATAGGAATTAAAGTAGGGCCCTCCCACCATAGGCGACAGTCTGGCAGATCCTTAGGAGACAAACCTCTGGATCCTATATCTGCTGGATTTTTCTTTGACGGCACATACCTCCATCTATTTTGAGGGATGAGGTCCAAGATCTCTGAAGTCCTGTTGGAAACAAAAGGCTTCCAATTTCGAGGAGGTGAAGACAACCAGGAAAGAACAACTTGAGAATCTGTCCAAGTATATAAATTAATAACGTGATCATGAAAAGTATTAATTAAAACTGATAATAATCGGGCTAACAGGAGAGCTTCATTTAATTCTAGCCGTGGAATGGATACAGACTTTAGCGGAGCTACTTTGCTTTTAGCTGCTAAAATAGTGACTTTAGTAACACCATTATCAGATCGTTGAACCGCATAAATTACACAGGCATATACTGATTCTGATGTATCCGAAAAGCCATGAAGAATAATTTCCTTTTCTGTAATTAGAAGCCATCTCGGAATAGAAATGTGAGATATTTGCTGAAATTCCTTTTTGAATTTACGCCACTTAACTGCAAAATGCTCCGGTAAGGCTTCCCAATCAAGTTTCAGCAACCATAACTGCTGATAAAAGATTTTTATTAATATTGTGCAAGGTGAAAGAAAACCCAAAGGATCAAATAGCCTTGCTGATTGTGACAGAAAAGATCTTTTGGTGATTTCATTCTCAAAGTTAAAGTCAATTTTAAAAACAAAGCAATCAGTAAAAGAGTTCCAAATAAGTCCCAGAGTTTTAGAACAGTTTTCGGGATGAATTTCCACATTGGATTCATTAACACTTAGACATTCAGCTAAATTATTTAAGACATGTGGAGAATTGGAACGGCACTTTCTTAAGTGAAATCCTCGGACATCTAGAATTTCCGACAATTTTTGGATTAACGCTATTGCTTCTGAATTAGGTTTTGCTCCAACCATCAAGTCATCCATATAAAAGGAATTTTGAATTATTTTAGATATTTCAGGATTTATAATTTGAGAATCCAAGCCTATTGGATGCAAACATCTAGTAGCTAAAAATGGAGAGGATGAAGTTCCATAAGTTACAGTAGAAAGTTTGTATTCTTTAATAGTGGAATCAGGTGATTTTCTCCACACTATTGTTTGCAAATTTTGATCTTCTGAATCAATTAAAATTTGTCTATACATTTGCTTTATATCGGAAGTGAAAGCAATTTTATTTAGTCTGAATCTGACAAGAATAGTAAAAATATTTGGTTGCAATATTTTTCCTACCCCAAAAACTGAATTCAACGAATTAGAGTTAGGCGGTCTGCAGGATCAATCAAAAACAACCCGAAGTTTGGTTGTAATACTGTCTTTCTTTTGTACAGCATGATGAGGAAGAAAGTAATCCAGTTTATAAGAATCAAAATCTTTATTAGGTGACATATGCCCCAATTCTTCATATTCACTCATAAAAGCCTTGTATTCCATTTGAAATTCTGAGTCAAATTTAAATTTCTTTTACATTGTTAGGAGCCTAAAAACAGCCATTCGCTTTGTATCTCCTAACTGATTCATGTCCATATAAATAGGTAATCTTACAACAAATCGACTCTGATTATTTATTCTGTAAGTCGATTTAAAATGATTTTCACAAAATTCTTCTTCTTCTGACAATAGAAACCTTTTATCCGGCAACTCTTCCATTTGCCAAAATTTTTGCAAAACAGAATCAATGTTGCAATCATTTTCGACGGAAATCAGATGCGATTGCGTGTACGATGATGAAATGGAATCCCTTCGAATCTGACCTGCGACAACCCAACCAAATATTGTGCTTTGCGTATTGGTTGTCCTTCAGACCCGCTAATTTTTCTATTACGAAGAATTGAGGAAAAGCAACCAGAGCCTAAAATTATATCACATACTCGTGGCCTTGAAAAATCTTCATCTGACAGAGGGATCCCCTTCAAATAATCTAATTCTTTAATGTTAATATTCTCAACTGGGATTTGAGAAGTAACCTTATTTAAAATGAAAGCATTAACTGTCAAACATTCTTCGCTAAATCTTGACCCAATTTTAAAATTAACTGAGCCACGTGTGGTTCCTGCTTGAACCCCATTTATCCCACTTAGAGATACTCTAGCATTCTTTCTTTTTAATCCTAAAATATTTATCACATTTTCACTGACAAAACTGGACTCTGAACGGCTATCTAGCAAAGCTCTGAATAAAAAAGAATCACCCTCACTATTATACAGTAAAACATTTGCTGTGGGAAGGAATGTTATAAATTTGGAGTTGTTTAGACATGTGCTAGAATTAACGGGCCTTTGAGGTGCCGCTGATTTATTGCATTGCATTTCTCCCCCTTGGCAAATATCGCTTCCAGAGGGGTGTTTTGCGGTTTGCTTATCATTAGGTTTGGGATCTGAAACACGTCCACTATTGCTTTTAACATCTTCATGCAAGAGTGAATTATGTTTTCCTTGCCATATGGTAAACTTTAAATGATTATTTGGCAATCTTTATATTTATGCGAATTGAAACATAAAAAGTAAAGATAGTTTCGTTTTACAAAATTCTTTGAGGCATTCAAATCCATATTTCTAAATTTAATACACTTAAACAATTTATGTATTCCCGAACATTTCAAACAATTTGTATCATTTTTATTTCTTTGAATATTTTCACATGCAACAAAATTAGATTTAGTAGGAATTTTAGCATCAGATTCATTATAAACCATTAATTCAAGAGATGAACATCTGGTATTTAAAAATTCCAAGAATTCTTCCCACGAAGGAAATTCTATTTCTGAGGTTTTCACGGACCTAAGTCTTCTTGTTTCAGGATCTAATTTTGCAATAACAAATGAATCAGCCATGGATCTCTGCTAGATGCCTCTTCCCCTAAAGATTTTTACACTCTCAAAACCTCATCACTCGTGTCAACTATATTTCTCAAATTCGTTGAATTGGCTTGAGAGATGCCTTTTTGTTCCAAAAATGTTTTAATTAATGCATAAATAATTTTCTTCTTGTTATCATATCTGTCCATTAATTTTCCCCATGCTTCTTCATAGGAGTCATTGGACAAGGGTATGTGTTTAATCAAAGAAGAGGGTTCATGAGACAGCAAACCCTTTAAATACTGAAATTTTTGACTATTGTTCAGTGAAATTTGCGAATGAACTGTGGATACAAATAAATCTGTAAAGTTCATCCAATCTTCAAATTTACCAGAAAACACTGGAAGTTTTGGTAAATGAAAATTTGAATTAGATTGAACTGAAGAATTTTGTGTTTCAGCAGAAGTAGATTGAGATGTATTAAAAACATCAATTTTATTTTGAAACTTTAATTTCAAGGTAAAATATCGATTTTCGAATTCCTCTATTTCAGAATCCTCAACAATTAATTCTGAATCCAATCTTTCGAATTCTTTCAAAAGTTCTTCTAATCTCTGCAAACGAGTCACTATTTCATTTTTTGCTTCTAATTCGTCTGCAGTATTTTCCAATTTAGTCAAGGAGGCCCTAACCTTGCCAGTTGCGACTTTCACACATGGACAATGATCACACATATATAAGGAAACACATAATATATACATTTAAAAGTAGAAATAGCCGCTAACAAAGAGCGAACGAATAAATCTTTTTGCCACTAACAAAAGAGCGAGCGGTGCCTGCTTGCACCAGTTTCACACCAACTCTCAGGTTGAAGTATTTACAATAAAAAAACGTAAGTGCGCTTCCCTCACATTCCAAACATTCATATGGTTTAGAGCCTATTGCGCCATCTATGTTCAGTATTAATTTTTACTGTATGAATAAGTATACAAAGAATAAAAAATACAAATAAAATAATTAAATAATAACAAATAATAACAAAATAATAATAATAAATAATAATAATAATAAATTAAATAATAATAAATTAAATAATAACAAAAAAAATAATAACAAATAAAATAATTAAATAAAAACAAAAATTACAAATAATAAAATCACATGAACAGGAAATACTGGTGTGCTGATGTGTGTGTTACTTATATTAACGTCCCGTTTTAAGCAACACTAGGGCTATTTTGGGACGGACCTCGTAATTTTGAACCGCGGTCAGATGACGAGGACGACACCTGAGCTGGCACCCCCCTCTCCACACCACGCCACACCAGCGGAGGGCATTTGGCCTTGACGGATTCAACGTGGAACAGACTCCTTTACACGATAGTTCTTCGGGGGAATCGGGTCTGAAACCCTACGGCTCAAGAGCCGAGACCTTACCACCAGGCCACCGCGGCCTTCACTGGTGTGCTGATGGATGCTTTAATGCGAAACACAAGAGTGACTGTCATGATAAAATGTTTTCTAATTTTCCTTTCAACAATCCCGACTTGGGTTATTAGCTTTGGTAAAGATTTTTCAAGCCTTCAAAATCGGTGATATGCTCCGATCATTTTGAAGAATTCATTCAGTGTGTGTCCATTTATTAAATATAGCTGTTCCAGTAATTTTTTTAGAAAAACTCTTCGAAGAAAAAGAAATCCGTAAGCGATTTGCCGTCAAAAACAATCAAACAAAATCGTGAGTGCATTTCTAATTTACTTTATTGACCTTTGATGAAATGTAATTTCTGATAATTCTGAATATGTTTAGAAGGTTTTAAAATGTTTACTTGAATATTACATTGCACTTTTCTACAAAATCTTATCTAAATTTAGTTAATGTAAGTAAACAAACCCGTGTTGCAAAAATAGCAACTGCTATAAGGCTAGACTTAGGTGGAAGTGAATAAATTTCTTAAAGATTTATTTAATAAGTGAATCCTTTACTAACTACTGAAAATCCAATTTTTTTATTGACTGTTATAATATATATATAATTTATGCATTTAATTAAAAGTGCTCTTAATTTGATAAATTGAATGATTATATATATATATATATATATATATATATATATATATATATATATATTTGAAAACACATGTCATTTAGTTAAGTATATAAAAGCAAGAGAATTGATTACTAAGCAAAACTATATGAATTCTGATTTCAGTGGAATGTACTCTGCTTCTTCCCAGACTATTACTTTTTCCTTTTTCTGACTATTACTTTTTCTGAATCGACAAGATCAACAATTTGCAAAATGATCTACAAGAACTTCAGGATTCTGTAAGGAAGAAAGAAATTCATTCCAGAAAATATTGTTGATGATATGAAAATGAGGGTATTTCTCTATATATGTATTGACAGAATTCTCTAAAGAAAGGTTTTTCTCTATATATGTTCTTTTTTTGAATTCTGAAGCAGATCTTCAAAAATTAAATTTGTGGAAGCATCCAGTTGATTAATATGTTGTGTTCTTTGTAAAATTAAGGACTGGAATTTCAAATGAATTTTTATATGTTTTGTTTGAAATTTCAGATTCTACAATTTCAAGGTATTTTAATGACAGATAAAGGCTTCCAAATTGAACAAGAACTACAAAAAATATGATATATATTGAAATGTCCTAAATTTTTAAAGGACTGCATTCAGTTTAATATTACTGAAAGAATCAATAACTGCAAGATATCTAATGTAAGGGTTACAGTAGAATGAGCTATTTCAAGAATGAAAATGTACAAATATTTTGCAGGGGCTCTCCCATAATACATGTTGATACAATGTCACTTCTGAATTTTTTATTACTTGCATGTTGTGTAACTTTCAAAAAACCATTAATTAACGTCAAATAATTTTTGAATTTGATTTTTAGTTTTTGGCATTATAATAAAATGCATTATGAGGTTTTACTTTTTTTATTAAGAACCTTAAAGTTTTAGTAATTCATGTTATTCAGTTATTGCTGGGTAATCATGTCTAATAACAAAAGAGTAAAATGGATGGCTCCAGAAATCATTATTACTAGTTTTCTAATTACATTTGCAGATTTGTGATGTATTCAAAGTGAATTTATATCAAACAACTTTTCTATGGTTAAAAATGAAGTGTCAATAGTTTATTGTATTTAAACTGAAATGACTTAAGTGAAGAATAGTGTGCTCCCGAGTTTGTCGCCAATATTGCAACCCATCAGATCGGTCTTCTAGCAACCCTAATGCTGTTTTGTTTACTACATTTTGAAATGGTTGAGTTGTACATAAACTACAACTATATTATGAAAAATGTTAAATTAAAAATATTAAAAAGATATCGATTAAAGATTTTAATTTTGCTCTTTATTATAATTAAAAGTTTATTAAATAAAGAAAGTTAAGCTTATAATTAAAAGTTATTTTCTTCTTTCTTTTTTTTAATGTGAATACGAACAGAAAATATTTATTCTTTTGCAATTTGTAATTATCAGTATGCGCTTTAAAAAGTCGTCTGCATTCTCACTTTAAAAGACAGCTGCAATGGAATTCTTCGCAGTTCTCCTAATTCTTTTGGTGTCCTAATGGTTGGTTCTCTTCATAATTTGTTATGTCGGGAGTATTTCGAACCTATAGAATGGATGAAGGGTGAGTTAAATATGTATATATATATATATATTTTTACGAGTTGATGAAGTTAGGAAAGGATGCTTGTTTGAAATTTTGTATTGAGAATGGTTTGATATCGAACCGGCAGAATGGATGAAGGGTAAGTGGAATATATTTTTTACGAAGTTGGATAAGTTGTGAAAAGGATGTTTGTTTGAAATTTTGTATGGAGAATGTTCCTTTTTTCTCCGTTCTTTCTTTTCTTTTGGTCTGTTTCTGTTATCCACACAGTCCTTATGTTCAATGTGCTAGCGAAGCTACTATACTCTGTTTCACCCTAACTTGGCAGTAGTGTATATTCTAGGCATGTCGAATCACAGTCGTTGTCAGGGGAACTGGGTTACTTTAAAGTACAAAGTTACTAGATATGCAGATCGCTGGCGAAACTTTATCTCGCAAATTTTTCGCCAAATATTAAATATTTATTTACTTTATTATATTATCACTTTTTCAGAGAATTAATTGTTTCCTTATTTTCCTTATTTTTTTAATATTATTGATACATTATTGTTACAAACCTGCAATTCGGCTTCCCAGCATAGTTTGTTCCATCAACAGAAAGACTGTTTTAAAGTCCACGGAGTCCGGGTGTGCGTCGGAGGTCCAAGAGCTTGGCGAAGGACTTGGCGACCATTTGGCGACTTGGCGACCATTCGGCGACTTGGCGACGAGTTTGGCGACTTTGGTGCCAAAATAGATTATACCCGAAACATCGAGAATTTTCCCGATCCATCCAGTAGGAACCGAGATGCGCCTCGAACGTTTCTGATTGGTTCAGAGACTTCTAGTCCCGCCTCCCGAGACCTATAAAATGAAGCAGCCGCAGCTGCCAGGGGAAGGTAGACGACAGGGGAGTTCGAGAGCAGCGAAGTCAGAGAAGCTGAAGACAGAGAGGACGGAGTCCAAGTAGTAGTCCGAGTCGGAGTAGACGAAAACAGAGTGGTCGGAGTGGTAGCCGAAATCGAGGAAGAAGAGTAGTCGGAAGCGACGGAGTCAAGCTAGTGCTGAACTGAGCTGTGCGCTACTGCATGCAGTAGATTCTGGTTGTATGCTACACGTCTCGGCTGAAGATAGTCGTCTCTGTGCTGTATATAGCTGTCGCTTTTGTGCTGTCCTGCTGTGTCTTCGTGTAAATAAACGTCGTTGTTTCTTTTTCTACTGCCGCTTGCTGATTGAGCGTTCTTTACACCATATCACTTCCACTATCCAAACGAGCCCCGGTAAAATTTCGTAACATTATTTTAATAAATCATTAATGTTATTTCATTTCGTTTCTCAAAAGAAAACCCTAAATCTTTCAATATTCGGTAAAGCGTAGTTCGGCTAATGTTTTTCGAAAAGATTATCTGTATAATCGTTCACATCTTTTAAAACTTTATCTAATGTTGGGATCTCATTTCTACGAAAATATGCATGGATTTTTCGTCAAATACAGGATAATGTTAAATCATCATATTTTACAAGACATGAATGTTTACCTTACTGAGCCTGATCATTTCTTTCCAGGGGTACTTAAAGGACTGGATGCCTTTATTTCTTTTTTCAAAAGGGAACCTGTCATTCCGAAACACCTGTAAGGTGCGAAACTTTATCGACGATTTGATTGATAGAATCTTGAAGGTTTTCTCGGAGTCGAGAATAAACGTTTAATATGTTTTTGCAAGCTGCACTTTTTGTTGGTTTCACTCGTCTTGAAGTTGTACACAGCGTAGTCGGTGATAACACTGTTTCAGACATTTTAGAAGTGAATAGAAATGACGAATTGAAAAAATATTCAACAAACAAAACTAATAACTACTAATGTGATTAATAGTATCAAAAATATCAGCTGGTAAAAAAGAGAGAATAAAAAAGTACGAAAGATTATAACGGTTGTGAACTGAATGAAGCTGAGTTGGCGGAGACGTAAAAGAAAAGCGCACCAAATATTTGACCTTGAAGACCGGTTCTAGCCAAAGTGGAATTCATTATGTCAATCTTTTAGTTTTATTCGTTCGCTTTATTCACAAAATACTTAACAGATAAGCACTTCTAACTTGAGAATAATTTTAAATACATACTGATAAAAAAGGATTTCTGTAATTTATGATATTATTTGATAAATTTCTTTCCTAACGATGAGAGTCACATTTTGTACCTTTTACAATACTGCCAAGTTAGGGTGAAACAGAGTATAAGTTCCAGCTCCCGCTGCCGCTGCTAGCGAAGCCGTAGGTTTTTTTTTTTTTTTTTTTCAAGTTATAAAATTCTGCCCGCACCGGGCAGAATTCCCTGTGATCCGTTCGTATAACATCCTTCATTCTCTCTTTTCAATTGATTATGTACAGTTCCTGTTATCCACACAGTCCTTATGTTCAATGTGCTAGCGAAGCTACTAGGTTCCCGCTCCCGCTGCTAAGCTAAGCTGTAGGGTTTTTTTTGTTGTTGTTGTTGAAAAAATTCTGCCCGGTGCCTTCTACAGATGCAGGGCATCTGTAGAAGGCACCGGATAATATGGAAGAAAAAAAAAAACAATACTTTTCAGTAAAAAGTCCTAATTATATGGCGGGAAATGTCTACCGTAACTGTTCCGCGGAAGTATTTGTTTATTTTGTCAGCCATCTTTATTGGCTTATTGGCATTGTTGCTGCAGCAGGGTGCACACTATAATTCACATTTATCACTGAAATTGACTGTTATCATAATATCATGTTATACCACCTCTGTGCACCTCTGTAATTTCTATTTTAATAAATACAGCTCTTTTCATTGAAAATCAATTTCCATATTAACATTTATTATATAATTTTTATTCCCAACTTCATTGCTACATGCATGTTTCACTCTTTTTTTTTTTTTCTATTTCTTTAATATTTAATTAACATAACAATTTTGAATTATAAATTTCTGTAAAAGCATAAAAGTGTTTCTTCCAACTCCTCTTTATATCCTATTTAACTTCTCTCTCTCTCTCTCTCTCTATGTATATATATATATATATATATATATTGTTACGAAATTTCCGGGGTTCGTTTGGATAGTGGAAGTTATATGGTGTGAAGAACGCTCAATCAGCAGGCGGCAGTAGAAAAAAAACAACGACGTTTATTTACACGAAGACACATAGGACATCACAAAAATGACAACTATATACAGCATAGAAGACGATTATCTTCAGCCGAGACGTGTAGCATACAACAGCATACACAGCAGTATATAACAAGAATCTACTGCAGACAGTAGCGCACAGCTTAGTTCAGCACTAGCTTGACTCCGTCGCTGCTCTACTAATCCTGGAAGACCAGTTCTTCACCGTCGATTCCGACTACTTTTCTCTGTCGCTTCCGACTACTCCGCTCCGTTGATTCCGACTACGACTACTCTTCTCTGTCGCTTCCGACTACTCTGCTCCGTTGATTCCGACTATGACCACTCTTCTTCGACTACTACTCTGGAAGCTGCAGCCCCTTTTATAGGTCTCAGAAGGCGGGGCTAGAAGCCTCTCAACCAATCAGGAACGTTAGAGACGTATCTCGGTTCCTACTGGACGAATCGGGAAAATTCTCGATGTTTCGGGTATAATCTATTTTGGCGCCAAAGTCGCCAATCTCTGGGACCTCCAACGCGTCACCCGGACTCCGTCCAATACCGATGACTTTAAAACAGTCTTTCCGACGATGGAGCCAACCATGCTGGGAAGCAGATTTGCAGGTTTGTAACATTGCTTCCCTCTTCGAAGACTGACGTCCCGGCAGTCCTACTTCAATCCAACAGCTGGCGTAGGCTTCTGAATGATGTGATGATGATGCTTTAGGTAACTTCCTGTCTTTCGAAGATGACATCGTTTACTTATTTGGCGGCGGCAAAAGACCCATCCGAACCTTTTCAATGATTTTGACACGGACCTCTCCGTCGTTTCGGATGGTACACCCAGACGTGATTTCTCTTCTTGAAATGCAAAGTGTCGGATGGAGCGAAACGCTGGATCGTAGTAGAGGCGTCCGGAATGAATTCTTGCCAGGCTTTTCGGTTGTTCACTTTAAACTTCTTCCATGGAACAAATCGTATATCAGGATGATCCAAAGGTGCCTTCTGAAGTCCCCCCGAAAGCCAGGTATTCGCCTTCGTCGCCAAAGCTTTCACGGGAATACGTCCACCTCTTCCCGGTCTATTCTCGACACTCGAGAATTGTCCGACGCTCTCCACACAGGATCTTCTGAAGAGCGCAACCGTTTTCGTTGGAAGGGTCCTTCTGCGACGACGTAACATGTCCGGATGCAGAGGAGATTCATCGGCTCCTATTTGCATCACACTTCTATGCAGATCCACAGCAAAGATGAATTCTTAAAGGAAATTGAGACCGTGACTACAGGTTTCAGCGATTCCAGCCACGTAGTCTTTTTCCGTGTCACTATGCAAGGAGATATCAAGAGGCTTGCAGAGAGGTAGTCCCTTTAATCTTTGGGACGAATTCAATCGAAACAGGGTCGTATCAACTCTTGCATCCATAGGCATCCAGCACGGGTCGCCACCAACAGACCCGTCCGAAGAATGTCCATCTTCTCCATCATCAAGCGCCTGCACTTTTGGTTCCACTTCAGGGGACTCATTCGGAGAAGACTGTCTCATTTCCGCAATTATTTGACATTCTCCCTGTTCATTCCTCTCCTTATTAAACTTCGGTTCATCCTCCGGATGGCTAAGCTCCTTTTCGGTGACACCGGTCTCCATTCGATCTTCAGTCTTTTCTTCCACTTGACTCTCGCTGCTTCCTTCCATTGCTTCTATGATAACTTGGATATCTTCAGTTTTGTTAACTTTATCTTCTAAAATTTCCTTTCGCGACGAAAGGCCTTTTTCAATTCATTCTTCATGTCTTCAAATCCAGTTTTCATTACTTGCAGAAGTTTCTCTTGTCCAGCTGCCATAGATTTTTTCATCTCAGCCAACAGAGCCAGTAACTCACCATTACCGTTAACAGCCATTTTTGCTTGAGATATCGTCAGCACCATACACTGCTGACCACTATCCCACTTCTGACACCAAATGTTATGAAATTTCCTGGGTTCGTTTAGATAGTGGAAGTTATATGATGTGGAGAACGCTCAAACAGCAGGCGGCAGTAGAAAAAGAAACAACGACGTTTATTTACATGAAGACACACAGGTCAGCACAAAGACAACAACTATATACAGCACAGAGAAGTCAATTATCTTCAGCCGCGAGACATGCAACAGCAGCACTCACAACGAAACTCTACTGCAGACAGTAGCGCACATCTTAGTTCAGCACCAGCTTGACTCCGTCGCTGCTCTGCTAATCCCTGGGAGACCAGTTCTTCACCGTCGATTCCGACTACTCTGATCTGTCGCTTCCGACTACTACTCCGTCGATTCCGACTTCTTCCTCGACCACTCTGACTTCGACAACACTGACTCTTCCGACTACTCCGCTCTGTCGCTTCCGACTACTCCGCTCCGTCGTTTCCGACCACTCTTCTTCGACTCCTCTGACCACGACCCCCTGACAGCACAGACTGGCTACTTTTAGAGGTTTCAGGAGGCGGGGCTAGAAGCCTCTCAACCAATCAGGAACGTTCGAGGCGCATCTCGGTTCCTACTGGATGGATCGGGAAAATTCTCGATGTTTCGGGTATAATCTATTCTGGCGCCAAAGTCACCAAATTCGTCGCCAAGTCGCAAAATTATCGCCAAGTTTGTCGCCAAGCTCCGCGACCTCCGGCGCGCCACCCGGACTCCGTCCAATACCGACTTTAAAACAGTCTTTCCGTCGATGGAACCAACCATGCTGGGAAGCCAAATTGCAGGTTTGTAACAATATATATTGTTACAAACCTGCAATTCGGCTTCCCAGCATAGTTGGCTCTATCATCGGAAAGAATGTTTTACAGTCATCTGTATTGGACGGAGTCCGGGTGTCGCGTCGGAGCTTGGACACAAACTTGGCGACCATTTGGCGACTTGGTGCCAAAATAGATTATACTCGAAACATCGAGAATATTCCCGATCCGTCCAGTAGGAACCGAGATACGCCTCGAACGTTACTGATTGGTTGAGAGGCTTCTAGCCCCGCCTCCTGAGACCTATAAAAAGGTCTGCAGCTACCAGAGCAGAGGAGTCGAAGAAGAGTAGTCGGAATCGACGGTGAAGAATAGTAGTCGTCGTAGTCGGAATCAATGGAGCGGAGTTGTCGGAAGCGACAGAGAAGAGGAGTCGGAATTGATGATGAAGAACTGGTCTTCCAGAGATTAGCAGAGCAGCGACAGAGTCAAGCTAATGCTGAACTAAGCTGTGCGCTACTATCTGCAGTAGAGTGCTGTTGTATGCTGCACGTCTCGGCTGAAGATAATCGTCTTCTATGCTGTAAATAGTTGTCGTTTTTGTGCTGTCCTGTGTGTCTGCGTGTAAATAAACGTCGTTGTTCTCTTTCTACTGCTGATTGAGCGTTCTCCACACCATATAACTTCCACTATCCAAACGAACCCGGTAAAATTCGTAACAATATATATATATAATGACCTTATTCTTGTTTATTAAATTTACTGCATTGTATGTTTTTGTTTTATTTTAGGATATTCAATCAATGTAACTTTAGCATTTAAAAAAATTCATAAATGTTCTGATTTAAAAGTATATTGTTCAACATTATGTTTTTATTGGTGATAAAAAAAAACTGCTGTTTAGTATCTAGGATGTTTCTGTTGAATAAAATTGATTTCATCATTTACATTGACATTCTTGTCATACTGTGTTTATATTATTTCTAAGTGTCTAGAAAAATAAATGTTGATAAATAGTAAATAGTTTTTTGAATTAGTGAGTACATTGAAACACCCATTTGATCATATTTTTTGTAATGTGTAAATAAAAATTATAAAAGTGTGATTTTGTTTGTTTCCCTTTAATGATTTTTACAAATTAAAATGAAATAACTGATTCATAAGTTACATAGATTTTAAAAAAAGGAATCTATACCTTTTATATTTCATAATTTGAAATTGTAAACATAATTTATTTAATATGTACTAATTTGAGTTTTATGTTTTTTCCTCTGAGCAAACTGAAAGCATCAAAATCTCAATATTAATAAAAATCATTACATAGAAAAAAAGTGTAATAATTTTATTAGTAAGCTTTAAAATATTAACTTATCTAAGAGTAATAATTATTTTTAAAAAGAACTATATTCATAAGATTCAACATTCAATACTATTTAGATGATATATAGAAAAGAACATATGTAATTTTTCAAGAACACTGTCATAGTCATTTGTCAAAATGTATCCTTTGGATAAAAAAAAGGGACATGGGAAAGTAAAGAATAAAGCGCCACCAAACGAATTAAAAAGCAATGTTAATTAATTATGCAAACACAATAATTACATTGAAAATACTAATTAATATTTTAATATAAGAAACAAAATTATATAACCAAGAAAATTTGGAGAAAATATTTCAAAATAATATCTTTTTTTTTTAATTCAGAAGTTTTTAATAATTAATCGGCTAGCGTAACATATACTAAACAATGGTTTCATCAACGTTATCGGCAGATAACCCGACATGCGCAGAACGGTTGAAAATTGAACAGAAGCGGTTTGTTTGGTACCTGACACGTGACAGTGAATTGACCCCATAGGAGCAGATTACCTTGATGTATTGCTGACGGGATCAATTGAACACAGTGATGAAAATTTTGTAGGCATAAAAACAAAACTCGGATGGACACTTCAAGGTAACTTTGTAGAATATTATTTATGCTACCAATTTAAATTTGACGGAATTATGGAGCCTAGATGCCATCGGTATACGAGATCCTGTAGAAATTAAATCAAGGCAGGTAGCCGATGAAGAAACAGTTGAATTTTTCCTTAAAACTATTAAGAGAAATGAAGACAAGAGATATGAAGTATGTTTGCCGTGGAAAAGTGGATATCCAGAGTTAGAAAGCAACAAAGAATTAACCACTAAGCGCTTGATGTCAATTACAAAAAATCTTATTCAATCAGGACATTTAAGCGAATATGATGATGTGTTTAATGAATGGATTCGAGAGGGAATTATCGAAATTGTAGATGAAGATAAGAATAAAGGACACTATTCACCTCCTCATCCTGTAATAAAGACTGGAGATACAACTACAAAGATTCGCCCAGTTTTCGATGCCTCAGCAAGACTAAAGGAAATTGCTTGAATAATTGTTTAGAAAAGGGTCCAAATTTATTAGAATTAGTATCAAATTTGTTAAGGCAATTTCTTAAAAATGCTATTGGAATAACATCAGATATTAAAAAGGCCTTCTTACAATTCAGCCTGAACCCAAAGGATAGAGATTATTTAAAATTTTTATGGTGGAAAGATTTTTCAAAACGAGAATTTATCATCCTGAGACTTTGCCGAGTGGTATTTGGTGCTTCTCCTAGCTCATTTTTACTTGAGGCAACGACATCTCATTATCTAGAGAATTTTCCAGATGTTAGGAAGGAAACATTTCGTCAACTTCAAAAATCTTTTTATGTAGATAATTACATAACTAGTTTAGAAACTAGAGAAGAGGCAGCCAAATTTATTTCTGAAGCTAAAGAACTGATGTCTGCAGCCAAATTTGATTTACGAGGTTGGGTTACTTCTGAAAAAATTGTAGAAGAAACACAAAAGATACATATTCCAATGCTATGACTTTCCTGGGATACTGAAAATGATGAACTTTCTTGTAACAGTGCTATTAAAATTTCAGAAGAAAATATAACTAAACGAACATTATTATCTATTGCTCAACGAATTTACGACCCAATAGGATTTACGAGTCCAACTACTCTAATTCCAAAGATCATTCTACAAAAAACATGGAAAAGAAAAATTAATTGGGATGATGTGCTTCCACCAGATATATGTAATGAATTTTTAGCCTGGTACAAACATGTAAATCTGCTAAAAGATTGCAAAATTCCAAGAAGACTCATTTCAAATCCTTTTAAAGATTGTCAGATAAGTCTTCACTGTTTCAGTGAAGCCAGTGAAGTCTCTTATGCCTCCTGTATTTTTAAACGTGTTGAATATAACGGGAAAGTTTCACTTCAATTAGTAGCACGCAAATCGAGTGTCACCAACAAAGGAAATTACAATTCCTCGATTAGAACTGTTGGGAACTCGTATATTATCCCGATTATATTGCCAGGTGACAGATGAACTTGAGGTAAAATTTAATGTAGTATACTTTTGGACTGACTGAACTGTTGTCTTAACTTGGATTAAACGGGATAGTTCTTGGAATACATTTGTAAGAAATAGGATAACTGAAATAAGAAAATATACTAATTCTGATAACTGGCATTTCGTGCCAGGTCACATGAATCCAGCAGACCTTCCTTCAAGAGCGGATGATCCGCATGCTAAAAGAAATGCTAAGGAGAATTTTGGGGCTAAAGAGTATTGATTATGAAGAATTGGAAACTCTTACATGTGACTGTGAAGCTACAATAAATTCCAGGCCTCTCACATATATTGATGATAATTCAGAAGGTCCAAGGCCATTGACACCTGCTTGTTTCTTGCAAGGCATTCCTAGTAGTGATACAACTAATTTAGACGAAATCGACAGTAAAAGTCTAAATAGAAGATTACGTTTTATTCAAAAACTACGGCATGATTTGGGAACGAGATTTCGCAATGAATATTTAGCAATGTTAGTGCATAAAGGTCATCACACCCGAGATGAATCTTTGAATGTTGGAGACATAATTCTCCTCGAAACTGATGGAAAACGCCTTCACTGGCTCTTAGGAATTGTAAATGAAGTCCTCTCTGGAGCAGATGGACATTCAAGAGTCGCCAGAGTAAGAATAGCTCAAGGGGAAAAATTAAGACCATTCCAGAGACTTTATTCCTAGAAAATCAGAAGTTCTGAAGAATTACCATTCATTGCTCAGAAAAGGATAAAGACACAAACACTCAACTTCCAGCAACTCCAGTTGTTTCAAATCAAGATTCCAGTGAAGATGATGATTATATAACCAAGTAGCTCCTGATGTTGTCACTAAAGTTGGCCGGCGTATTAAAATTTCCAATAGACTCAATTTATAACTTTTGTTGCAATTTCAGGTACTCCATAAAATTGCAAGGTGGGATTATGTAAGTGTCATACCAGTTGCAACTCAACTCCACTCCAGTGTAATTAATTCAGATTTCGTTTTCTCGATAAAAATATGCTTTCGAAACTTTCTATGTAAATAATCGCAAATAAAGTGTTCTCTCATATTACATCCATAGTAATTATTAAAGATATTTTACAACAGTTGGGAATAAAATTGAAACCTTATTTTTTTTTCAGAATTAACTGAAGATAATACAGAAAATTAAAACTCATCACCTGAGCTCTTCATAAAATAACAAAACAAATTATAAAAAGGACTTGGTTCAGAAATTGATGCTTTATCAATTGATGAAATTGAATATGAAAATGAGCTATTTGCATGTAAAGAGAATGATGAAAAAATAATGGTTTATAAATGTAAACTGTCAGAAAAATAAAGAAAATTAAGAGTGGCAACACTGTTGAAAGAACAATTGTAACTGCAACCACTAATGGTATTAGTAGCAGTCAAAACGTCAACAGAATTGTTTCGAGTAGTGCATCGGTCAAGTTACCTAAATGAAATTTGTCGGGGATCCAAGAAAATGGCATCAATTTTTTTTAAAATTTGTATGAAAATACAATTCACTCTAATTCAATTTTAGAAAAAATTGAGAAATTTATTGACGTGAATAATTTATAGATAGGTAGTGCTTCTAACCATGTATCTGGTTATAGTTCAACTGAAGATAATTATGACATATGTATAAAAGGTGATGACATCGAAATTTATGCAAATTCTCTTACAATTAAAACCGGAAAAAGTTCTTATAATATTTTTGACTTAAGAAAATTATAGTCAATTGCAAACATGTGTTAGAAACTTAAGTAGTTTCGATGTCACTAGTGGTTCATATGGCCAGTTATTAAAGCCAATCATTTTTAAGTTGCTATCCGAAGATTCATCTCTTGAATTTTATAAAAAATGATCATCTAAACAAAATATTGAAGTGACTGAATTAAGACAATTCATTAAAACAAAGCGGTCATTTTAAAAGTAAATCAACTTCCGTATTAAATACTTTTAAGAAATATTGTTTTTTGGGGGTTTCTTGTAAAATATATAATGAACATAATTCACTTGAGTGTATGAAATATAATAAAGACAGCAATTTATGCTATCGTTGCTTTAAAAAGTATAAGACAACATTTTGTGGCACGAGAATCGAAGTTTGTGAAATTTGTAAACATTTGTCCCATAATAAACATTTTTTTGTTCATCTAGAAGTAATCCTGAAGCAGCGAATCTTGTAATTGAGGCGCACTCGAACGAAAAAAAAAATTATCGTGCAATTGACTAAAAAATACGCATTATTACAAACCTGTTCTGTTATTCCTCGAATAAAAATAAATCAAAGACTTCTCGTGCCTTAAAAGATTAAGGTTTTGAACTCAACTCTTGTACAAAAAAATTAGCTAGAGACTTAAATTTTCGCATAAAAATTTTTTCATTCGGAAAAAACTACGAATAAAAAGAATTCCCAGTTAGTTCCATTTATTTCAAAAATAGGTCAAAAACATAATTATTGAAGTTTACATAACGGATAAAATATCGCTTGCTCCTGGTATCATTCACGGTCAAATATCTCCTTTTGCTCTGGAATTTACGAGAAAAAAAAATATAATACTTACAGATGACCCTTTTAGTGAAAGTAAACTAAGCATATTAATTGGGATGATTTACTTTTGGAACATTCAATCCAGCCGTGGAACATAAATATCCGAGGAATTGTATTTAGTTCAAATTATGTTTGGATAAAAGCTGTGAGGACGAGCATCTTCAAATCAAAACAATTCAGTTATTAATTCATGCTACTCGTCCATTAGAAAAATAAATGAGTTAGCTGTCTTGTTTGATATTCAGTCTTTTAGGCGTTTAGAAGAATTCTTTTATGACAGACGGTGATTCATTATCAGAAGTTTTGGGTCATTGAATTATTTAATAAAAACTTGCTGTTTGAAAATGGAAAATATACCGTCACGTTATTTAATGAAAGCAAATCTCAGTTTAAAAATAATTTCTTAATTGCTAAGCAGATATTTTTGAAGTTAAAAAATAAAATGACGAATAATCAATGGTTACTGAATGAATACAAGAAAATAATGAATGAACACTTAGAAACCGGAATAATCGGGAAATGCTCTGGTAGGGCTAATTGTGAATATGAAAAAAAAAAAAAAAAAAAAAAAAATACTAGTATATATTTTGCTCCTCAATGTCCTGTAACTCATTCTGAAAAGGCGACATCCGCTGTGCGCTTCGTTTATGTCTGTTCGCCCAAGGACAGAAATGCTAAATCCTTAAAAGAATGTTTAATTCCAGGGTCTAATCTGTATAGCAATTTATTAGATATTTTAACTTCCGGCTGCATGAAATAGGTTTTGAGGCAGATATAAAAAGTAAATTTCATTCTATTTTGCTTGAATTCGAAAAAATATTTAAAATTTATTTGATTCGGAAATGAGGAAGACACATAATTTCAAATATACAAAATATCACGACTAAAGAGGAACATAGTGATGTAGAAATGTTCGAAAATTCCCTGCATGTAAATGACATTTTCCACGGTGCTGACGTGTTCAACTGAGCAACTACATCTTCATCGCTATGTCACTTACTACTGCTTCAACCCTTCAGAAATATTAGATAATTAACTGTAGAGACGCAGTATACAGTTATTAGAAATTGCATAAAATGCTTCAAGACTTTTGCACAAATACTACACCTTAAATCTGGTCGATTTTCCAGCAGCTCCATTACTGCCAGGCAGCGTTTTTTCAAAAGTAGGCCCTAATTACGCAAGGCTGTTCCTTGTGAAACCCCGCAACTGGAGAGGAGCGAGACCGATCAAGAGTTATATGCATTTATTCATGTTTCGCAACTGAAATAATACACTTGGAAGTTGTGAGTGATCTTTCTTCAGAAACCCTTTTGGCATCATTAAGAAGATTTGTGATCCATCGGGGGAAAACGGCAGGAAATGTATTCTGATCGCAGAACTAACTTCACTAGTGCAGTCAGTGAACTGAAAAGGTTTAAGGTATCAGTTTTGATGTCTGATCACCGGAAGATTTCCCAAATCATTTGGCACAAGAAAGAATTGTATAGAAATTCAATCTCCCCCTGCCCCTTATTTCAGAGATCTATGAGAGAATGGAATAAAGAAAATGAAAAATCACTTGAAATGAACAAGTGGAACTCAATTGCTCACTTCTGAAAGTTTCTCACCTTAATAATTCATTCTGAAACCTGTTTGAAATCCAAGCCTATTGTGACAATTTCCAACGATCCCAAAGATCTGGCCCTTTCACACCCGGTTACTTTCTTATTGGAACTGCGCTCACAGCCATTATTTTCACAGATACATAAAGTTGTGAGTAGTCGGCAATATTCACTTCAAAAGAACCCTTTTTTAACGTGAAAAAACGTAATTGGTTTTCTGATGGGCGTTTAAATAATTTAAAACTTGTTATTTCATCTTATGTTTGCAAGCGGCCATGTTATTACTGCGCAAGAAATTCATTGTAGCGTAATATCTTGATACTGACCGATCAAATAAGAGACAGCAGCGTAACAAAACAATTCTTTTATTTACAGCCTTATATATGTACACAAAAACAACTTGTTCTCATCTAGGTTAATGTTATTTACAAAATTCAAACAACAATTGAAAGTTTAACCATTAAATAGTTCCACAATCAAATCGGAGAGAAACACACACACACACACACACACACACACACACACACACACACACACACACACACACACACACTCTAACAGGCTGTTAGCTCAAAACGGCTACTCCAGAAATCCACCGATCTTATCGGGTGGATCCTAACACAGAAACCTGAATCACACGGAGCTTCTCACAAAACCAGGAACAAGTTTTTCGGACACCGACGTTTATCCGAATTCTCCTTCGAAGCCTCTCACTGCTCTCCTCTCTCTTTCTCTACCCAAGGAAAAACACTGCATTTTATTTCCGTCAGATCTCTGCCTTTCATTTTCTCATTGGTGAACTTGAGTTCCTTATTACTCAATAGCTACTCAGCTATGCTTCTTCAATGGTCTCCAGTCGATTGTGGGAATGTCTGTTCAGGATCCATCTTTGTAGCTGACCCTTCCTGAACACATGTTAATTATAATCAATTCACGGCCAACACTGGCTAAAGTCCACTTGACTTCGACACTTAATGACACGTTTCTTGAAGATTGAGGAATCATTTCATAAGGGAAAAAAGTTTAATATTTTGACGTTCTTCTCCCTTGAAGATCTCTTTGAAACGACGAAACACACATCTGTGGTTCTTTATCTGGATACAACAAATGACCAGACACTGACTCTACTGATGAAGAGGATCCCCATCTGGTGGTCCATAAGCACTTTAACTATGTGCGTTATGTGAAAACGGGTGATGTTACATCTGGCCGGAAAGCCAATTAATTACCATGCGAGGGAAACATTAAACGTTACAGTAGTCTTCGGAAAGGTGAAAAACTGGCCAGTGGGTTGCCGAAACTTTTCCTATATATATATATATATATATATATTTATAAAATCGGATATGCAATTGATTGTCATAATTAGAGCTTAAAGTTGGAAATTACTTATATTTAAATATGTTTTTAAATAAATATACTAGAATGATAAACAAAATAGTTACGAAGATAGGAAACTAGAGTTATGAAGAAATGACCAAAACATAATGAATATTTAAAGGCAGAGTTTTAGAAAAACGCGTCTCTCTACAACTATACATCAGAATTCAGAGAATAATTATTATAATCACAAACGTATCTACTTTCACATGTTAAAAGATTATTTTGAAAATTACATTAGAAGAAGGATGCAACGAAGAATAGGAAGTCGAGATGACAACAATATGTTCCCAAACATGGGATTCATACATTCAAAAACTCATATATTGAAGAACAAAACTCTTAATTCAAGAAAAAATATACAAAAATGTCCAGAATGATGGGCTCTATTTAGCCATAATAATTAGGAAACACCTGCCCCAGCCACCTTTTCTGTACTTAGCCAGATATTGCAGTTGTTTTCATCTTTTTGAGAAGTTCGTTGTGAATAATCTTAAATCGTTCGCCAATATACACTTTGATCTTTACTAGGGATGACGAATATTTTACGAGCGGTAATTACGTAACCAATATCAAAAAGTCACAAATACAAGTGATCAATACTTTTCAAAGAGGGGTGTAATTCAAATCCTTGAAACGATCTTACTGGTGATATTTCGATTACAGGTTTGGATCAGGATAGAAAGTAACAATCGATACGATATCACTGAAATTTGCCGGAGTGGGGACTTCACTGGAAAGTAACAATCGATACGATCTGTCTATTGGAAACCTCGAAAGAAATCTGTGAATGGATTGAAAAGTAAACGGACCGGTTATTGAAATTATCGTATCATTGAATTGCATATCACTGAAATTTATCGGAGCGGCGATTTCACCGGAAAGTGCGAAGTCACCGCTCCACTTTACTGGAGTGACTTCCGATATTCGCATATGATGATGCACTATTCCATACTGATCACTTTTAATTGCTCTTGACATGATTGACTGATTACATATACTGTTTACAACTGGCGCCATCTATTGGTAGAATATAGAACTAAAGTAAACATTTTAAAGAAATTACATATATTTTTAATTCACCTCTTCCAGAAAATGGTTCACTCCAATAAAAAATTAAATAAATAGTTTTGAGAAAAAAAAATTTAAGAAGTAAGTTGAAACAGATAAATTAATTCAATCACACGTTATTTAAATTAGTAAATTAAGTATTAATTACAATTAATAAATTTTATATTTAATATTAAGTAATTTTTAATTAATAATATGATTGAAATAACAGATATTTGGAACACATGTTTAAAAATAACAATAGCAATATTATTTGTTATTCAAAAAATCGTGGATTATGCATCTCTAATCTTTACGTAGTAGAAAGTTGTAAGTTTTCCCCGTATGATTAAATTCATATGTTTTGCCATTAGGTAATTGAAAGTGGCGTCATAATGCAAGGAATTTCGTATAACACATTTGAACGGAAATCGGAACGTTTACTCTCTTCGGAAGCAGGAAGGGAATCTTTCTACAGAAATTGGTATAGTTTTATTGTACGATACATAGTTTAGGATAAAAAGCAGTTTCCGGATACTTTTATAAGCTCTTTTTTTTTTGCGCATGATAAATAGAAATACAGACTTCTATTTATATTTTCAAAATGAGAACGGAAACATGGATGAGAAATACAAAAACTGATAAAGAATATTGATTGTATAGAATATGAAATCCCCCCCCCCCCAAGAGATGGGGAAAAAACTTGCTAGATTTCGAGCTTTTCATAATGAAAGGACATTGATCTTATGCCTGCTTTTCATTTTAATTTGCTTACTGTAAAGATTTGTCATAGCTGTTATTCAAAATTATTACAACATTTAATATAGATTGAATAGTCAAAGAGCAAAAATTAGAAAACTGAACTTTAGCTGAAAATTTAAATTCGTTTCTAGATGACTTAATTTAACCAACACATGAAATCATGTGTTTCATCACTTTGTGAAAAACGTATATGCTCCTGAATTTTTTCAATATATATTTGTAAATCATATTCCCAATGAGTGCTTGAACGGTTGTCATGCAATCCCTATTCTTAATAAATGACAGTAATTATTAGTGCAGGGTAAATAAATAATAATAATAAAACGTGGCTTATTACTGACACACGTGTTTTTTTAAATGAAAGACGGTTTTTTTTTTAAAAAAAATCCAGTTTCAACTCGGAAATCTCTGCGCTGCTCCTTCAATATACGTGAAGAATTAGTGGAATACAAGCTCATTATATAGAAAAAAGTTTTGTTTCTACTCTTTTTCCATTAACATCTATTTTATGATATTTCATCCGAGAGAAAAATTTGCTTGTAAATTATTAAAGAACATTTCCCATTATAATCAATCAAATTTAATTTTACAATATGTTGTCTAAAAAGTAGAATGACAATGCCATCTTAATCGTCGCCCCGTTTTGCAGAGCGATTTATTATCAGTAACTGTAAAATATTCAAACCTAACGAAAAATAAAGAAATTAATGCAAATGTGTTAAAAAAATGCTGTAATAACCGCATAAATACAGCTATTGATATTCAATGCATATTTAACAATATTAAAATAATGTCCATTCATTAGAAACATACCTATAAAACAAATGTCAAAAAACCTCCAGAGAACCAAATAATTCGTTAAATTCGAAGAATTATGCATAATTAAATCCACACATTTTTCAAAAACTATCATTAATATTTTAAAGGAATAGGGAAAATATCCCCATCCCCATATATTGTTTAGAGAAAAAATGCGCGGAAACAATTCAAATTCAAAGGAAATCATTGTTATGTTTATTTGAACATTACAAAGACCAGCTGAACTTAACATTAGAATGAAACATGATTATGTAAAAATGGTAAACAATATCACATGTGTTAAAGTTTAATTTATAAAAACTATTAATATACAAAAATACTTGTTCATCTGTGCACAAACCAGACGGAGCAACAAATAAGTGACCTGAAAATACTAATGAAAAAGTAGCAAATAAGTTTATACGATTATTAGAACAAAGAAAAATTTCACATAATGAAAGTTAGTTTTCCAGCATACATATCAAATATACAAAGAATTATACAATTTCTAAATATGAAAAAGAAAAGAGCTTTTTACCCCTTTCTTAGTTCTACTATTAAGGAAAATTTCTTAGAAAGTTCCAGGAAAGGAATATAAACTTTATAAACGACAAGACAAATATATGTATATAAAACAATTCAAACTTTAAAACTATCTTTTGCAAGATCATGCAATGGCAAATTAAAATTTCAAATACAGCAAAAGAGTGTCAATCAAAAATTTTACATATTACAATTACTTCTTTTACTAAATTATTCCAGAACACTGGTTTAAAAATGGAATTCAAAGAAATATGAAAGGTTGGAATGTCTCAGTATACATCCTAAACCTTCCATTATTCAGCAATTCCCGGATTTTGCATTTAAAGCGAATAGACATTTGTTAAAGCGTTGAAAAGTCTTAGCATAAAAACAGATCTTCCTACAGTGAATCGAGTTTCTGCCTTCCAAACCGCTAAATTGAAGAGCAAGTATTTTGAGAAAATTTCCTCTCCTAGTTCTACACTCTCAAATTGTAATAGTGCTATCTCTGGCTCATAATCACCCAGGACAAAGAGTCTTACTTACATATACTAAGGCCTTGGGAGTTATAGAGGGTATCTATAACTCTTAATTTGATACAAATCGTCCGATTCTCATCCATTATAAGTTTATCTTTCATGGAAAGAATTGTAAAGCAAATTGCTACAGACTCTACAGAATTTACTGCCAATAATGTAAACATTGCTAGGATTCGGGGAGTTCAGAACACATGCTAATTAACAGCCTTCAATTCCAGATGCTTCTTTTCAATTAACAATTAGAATGCAATAAATGTTTTCAATGCAATAAACGTTTTCATTCCTCTAAATAGCCAAATACAGAGTGCATACCATATTAAAATTTGATCTATTGCAATGTCATCATTACAGGAATTTAACAAAAAAGCAACACTTTTGGAACGAAACTGATTAATTTCAAAGAAAGTATACTGGTATTGGTTACTAAATCTTCTTGCTTTGTTAGTTCTAAATTAAAAAGGTAAAGAGTCTAAAAGAGGAACAAGTCTTAAAGAATATGTATGTAAATAAAATCAATAAAACAATGAAAGGTATTTACTTAATTATTATTCTAATAATAATAAAATGATAAATAAACTACTAAAATTTTTACTAGGTGCACACAAAACAGTAATAAAAAGAACAATACTTAAATCCTTCATGAATTCTGATATAACAATTTGAAGGTATAAAGAAAAGGCATTTAATAAGTACAGGAAAAAAATAATAATCTAACATTCACAATAATGAAATGTTAAAATTATAAAAATTAAACTGCTTAGAATAGCGATAGTAGAGGTGAACAAAGCTAATTAAATAATTTCAAATTTTAGATAAAAAGTCGAATAAAATAAATCATTTCTAACCATCAGAGGAAGGATCAGTCTTGTCATTCAAAGTGGTTAAATTTCAAATGGCAGTAGTAGACAGTATTTTACAGAATATAAGTGGTTTCCTAACGTGTTATCAAATTTGTATTATAAATCTCATCATCTCTTATGTGATGACAAGATCCATGATGAATAACTTCCAGAGCTTCAATTCTCATGTACAATTCAGTGTTTATGTTTGAAAACATATATTTAATAGAGGTCAACATATTAAGTAAAATACTATTCCTACTATTATTTGTAAGCATTTTAAATGGCATCTTAAACACAATTAGGAATTTACCTTTGATTATATTAACAGAAGAGCTATAAAAACTGACAATTCTGAGGAAAATTTAAAAACATTTTTCTTCCTGCTTCAGTTAAACCAGAATGAAAACAACCAGTTTCAGTGTCGCATTTAAATTATTAAAATACAATCGAACCTCTATATATCAAACCTGATCGTACCTAGAGGGGAAAAAAATATCAATATAAATTGCAAAATTTTTATTATTTCCACATTAAAAACGAACAATTTAACAAAAATTAACCCCAAAAATCACTTAAAGAAATGTACAAATCTGCTACAATTTACAATTCTTTTACAACGAACCAAAAAATGCTATGCTCATATCAGAAATCAAAATTTAATTATTATTTATCTAGATCTATGCCTTTGATAAGACAACTGTTTAGTACTTGATTTCTATTCAGAGGTTATGTTCACTATTAGAAATTTAAAGCTAAATTGAATTGAAATATATATCATGCTCTAAATTACGAAAAGGATTCGCAGAACGTATGTTAAGAACATATAATAGCATGATTCATTGGCAAGTATTTACAGTTTATGTGTGAACACACTTTCAACTTTCTTAAAATGTAGTAAGAATCTTTTTTTAATTGTTTGCAATCCTTCCTAGGAATGAAATTAATGGGTGCTTTATGACTGAAATAATTATTTTTATAAATTTTTGTTCAATCTGTAGAAATTTCATTTTCATTTCTTATGAAAAAGCAACATTCATGGGAAAAAAAGTTCAATATTTATAGATATCTGGGATTCAACTATACATAAGCCAATTCAATGTGTGTTAGTGCTAAAATATTGAGACACTATTTAACAATGAAAAGCTTCTAAATAAGCAAGTCTGAAAGTTCATGCGACAAAGATACATTAACTTAAAAAAATATTCATTACACCAAAGAGACAAAATTTTATGGAGGGTAAATGTGATGGTTATACTAAAATAGATAAATTTGTTGTTCTTTTCCTCAGTAAATGGTCCCAAATTCTATTAGATAGTTGAGATTCATCTAAGTTGTATTGTAATGTTAATTTTTGTAGATAATTCGATCATGGATTTCTAACACAAAACTTCTTAAATGTTTAAAAGATATCTTTCAAAACCTATAGTAATTATAGCAAATAAATATTTGAACACATAACATTAAAAGGAAAAAATTAAAAAAAGAATGACACTTTTAGAAAAGAATATTATGAATCAAATACACGGCTTCAACAAAATCAAAAATCTTTTACATCCGCACATGAAATACAACAAAAAAAATTCTTTTAAAGTTTCACACCGCATCATTCATGAATAATGAATACCAAATGGACAATTCTCAAACAATTTAGAGTAAGTGGGGAATCCACATATTTCACAGAACAAAAATTTTGAAGTTATGGAGTCATTTGTAATTTCTTTAATTTTTTCTTTAAATACAAAAACAAATGAACATTCTGATATTAAACATTAAATGAAGGGAGAAAACACACACACCTTTGAAGCATCGTCCACCTCAAAATTTACATTACACTATTCAAATTATTGAGATACATAAATATTTTGCTGGAAAAAAAAAACATCTGTAATGCATACTTTATAATATTTAAATCAAAAATCACATTTTAACAATTTGAATGCATAAATGCTGAAAATATTTCACAAATTTCTATACCTTAAGAGAAATTTAAATAAATTCTTTCTATAATCAATCAGTAAGACAAAAAGCAAGAAACAGAGCTAACTTTCAAACAAATATGGTGGATAATTTTGAGATTATTTTACAGTTTGCAATATTATAAATATAGACTATAGTATTAATTACTCTTATTTTTAAATTGATTTGTTTTGAAGGTCAGAAAAGCTTGCAAAAGATGCAAAATCTTTTGAAATAAAAATATTATGAAATAAATTTATGGTAAAAGTAAAAATTAGACTGGTACTTCAAAACTGAGAATACCTTTTCTTTTAATTATTTAACAAAATTGTAAATTAAAAATGCATTGATTAGAATGCATATTTCCATAATCTTTCATTTTTCTATAAGTTTTACAAAAATGGAAAATTTTTAAATGCATCAGGATATTAATGGACACTTCCCAAACAACAAGTGAGCACTTAAAATATTTAATAAATTTTCCCATATATCTACGATTATCAAAATGTTAAGATTAAAAATCAAAATTTTAGTGAAGACAAATATCTTGAATTTCTATGTTAAAAATACACCATTTCATGAGCCAAATTTAGCCAATAACAATATCCCTGCAAATGCAAATAACAGGCACATATGGTTCAGATATACATATCTATACAAATATATTTGAATATTTTTATCATGAAAACAACTATATCAATAAAATGCAAGAAAATCCTGTAAAATCTCGTTCTTCCAATAACATTAAGAATAAAAATAACAATGATTTCCACATTTTATTATGAGAAATATTTCAGAGGAATGCAAATGGAAGTCAGTAGATGAAATCCTTTGATATTTTTAGATGACTAGATATTTACACGAAAGTTCTTTAGTTTCTTTTTTTTTTCTTCTTTTTTCTTACTTCAGAATTTGTGAAAAAGTAAAAAACATTAGAAGGCCATGGGTGAATACACAATCGCTCCATAGCTGTCAGAAAAGTATGAAATACGGTTCATTTTTTACAGTAATGCATGAAGTGCTTCGGAATTCTAAGAGTTTTTAATTTGTTCTAAGCATTTTCATTTGCTATTCGTAAGCATGTTAGATAACCTGAAAAGAAAAGAATTCAATGTGAGACATGTCAAGTATTATAAAATATTCTAAGCAAATGTACATTAACAATTAAAATTAGGCCCAAACAATGAATGAAACAGTTATCAATAAATATGAAACAAATTAATATGGAGAAACAATTTAATGTTTGCTAATTTATTCACAAAATTAATAAACTTAATGAGAAAATTGTAAACATAAAGCTACTAAATAAAATATCTTAGAGAGCATATCAATTACAGTTATCTATTATGCATCAAGGCAAAACAACATGTGTGAACAACAGGGTTGCCACTCAAGTCTGGAAAAATGTGCTTTCCCTGTATGTATATGGAAGATACGAGGAAATGTGCGAATTGTTATGAGCTAGAATAATGGAATATGATTTTAAGAAGTGGAAAAAGAAACAGAAGGAAAGCAACAATTTGACATTTTTCAAAATAATAGCATATTAAAAGATGGTTTATATTTGCATACAGAAAAAAAAAATCTTTATTTTCTAGAATTTAGAAAGACCAAATTTACATATTAAGAGGAGGGGTATATATTACCACCAATGCTATTTAACTGTAAGTCACACAATATTTAGGACTCAAGTAAAATAAAACAAAAGACATTTTATCATCATATTACAAATCATTTGATGATTACTTAACAAAATACATTACAAAGCAAGATTTTTTTATTTATTCATTTTTGCCAGTTCAAGTATTTGGGCATCAATTTCTGCACCTTCTGTAGATTCTTCAGCCATACGTTTTATGGAGATAATGGACTTAATTCGTAACAAATAAGGTACGACATATCTGTAGGGTCTAACATAACTTTTTTTTAGTTATTTCACTTTCACTGAACATATGGTAAAATATTTCCAATATATCATTGAATGTATTAAATGACGAATGTGACGCAAAAAGTTTTAATGCCTATAAAAATTCAGCTTTAAATTTATGTGCTTTAACTAAAAAGTTCAAAAACGGTTTACTTTCGGACATTAAATTTGACATTTTCAGAATTAACGTTGTCATCAGACCACGGCGCTGATTCTACAGATTGAAACAGAAATCTCGTGCCTTCAATTTGGTAATCTCTCTCTCTCCACGCACGCACACGCGCGCGCACACACACACACACACACACACACACACACACACACACGCACGCACGCACGCACGCACACGCACACACACACACAATTCCCTGCATTTTTCCAATTTTTATGAAACATTTCAAATTCCCTTTCTGGTCCTTCCGATGGCATGGCAACTCTGGAACAAGCAGTTCAACAAAATGTTCCTAGTTCTTTTGTAAAAAAACGGTGTGTGATAGAAACTGAACTATAAAGAAAAATTTGAAAATTCTGTGGAAATATATGGAAAATTTTTTTTCCCCCACATATTTACATTAAAAAAATAATGCATTATCAACCAATTAATCTTGCCAATCACAGCCCAAGGAAAATATTTTTGAGCACTTATTTCTTTCATGCATGATTAATTTCATAGTATATTAAATAAAGTTTAAATAATTGCAAGAAGTTTAATTAATAAATCAGTTTTAATTACCATTCCATGGCTTCCTCTAAACCTTCTCCTTGAATTGCTGAGGTCTTAAATATTTGGAAGGTTCGGTTTTTTAATGCATCTAAACCTAGAGCTTGGTGAACTTCTGGAACAGTTAAAGCTCCTTCAATGTCCTGCTTGTTAGCTAAAACTACCAAAATTGCTTTCTTCAGTTCATCCTCCTGCAAAAATCGTTTGCCTTTACATCACTTATGTACATATAGTTTACAATTAACAACAATTTAACAAAGATTTCTTTGCTCATTTAATACATGCATTCCATTATGAAATTCAACATTTTAATTTAATAAAAATATACGTGGAAATATTCTTTCTTGGTACAGACAATACAGAACTATCTTTTTTAGTTCTTTTCTATATCCCTCGAATAGAAAATATCGTAGGGAGGCCTCAAAAGTCACAACAAAAACCGCAATTGGAAGTGTCTCACTCACCGTGCACTAATTTTACCGTTCAAAATGCATATGCCGAAAACGATATGGTATAACGTGCTTTGAACTTCGTAATAAAATGAAAAACAGTATATGCACTTTAAACGCCTTTTTGATTGACTGAAACCACATTTTAACAGAGATTTGTAATTTTAGCAATGTAACTGCAGAAAACTTTTATTTAAACTGCAGTATTTTTGATTTATCATATTCATATATATGCAAATATACAGATGGTGAACTTTTCACAGATCTGGTAAAAAATATGAAACAAACTTACAATCCTGATTAAAAATTGCATTCCAAATTTTATTCATCTAGTTTTTCATGTTATGTTCACATAAAAATCCCCTCTCCCATATCGATTCTGTTCAATATATGATAGGAATCTATAAATTTGGAGTAAAGATCACATACTAAATTTCATTCGTCTAGCACAGCATTTTTCTGAGGTACTGTGTATAAAGATAGATTCCATTCAAAAAAAATGTATTTTATGGACTATTTCTGATGATTACAAAACTTTTTTTTTTTGTATACAAGAAAGAATTCATTAAATTTTTTAAAAAATATGTGGAGGTTAATACTTGTATTTTCTTCTAAAAATTTTTACATTTTTAAAATGCGTTTACAATACACTTTACTTATTATTCAAATGAAATAAATCATTTATTGAAATATGTATGTGTGTATATATTATGCAATGATATCTCTTAATCTAATTTAAATTCTAATTAATTTCCTAATTTTCATCTTAATTTAGCCCATATTAACATCATTCTAAATAGTCTCTTATTTCCTGATGTTTTCTTAATATCCCATTTTTTATTTACTTATTTTTAACAAGCGCTCTAGTCTAGATGGCTGCAGCATTTTCTCACGCTCTGAGTGAAAGGATAAAAATCCCAAATGGTTACAACATTCTTTTAAAGATACCTAAGGTTTCATTTCCTAAATCGGCACATGCAAAAGAAATCCCTATTAAAATCTCATAGTAAAATCATTGAAGGGAAAATTTTGGCTCTTTTGCTCTTTTTGTGTAGCTATGCTGACTGACATGTCTCTTATCGTCCCCCCCCCCCGTACATAAAATGCCTCTCGTGGTGAAATAAATCAAAGTTAAAATTCCAAATGTTTCTTCTTTTCGGCAACGCATCGCTTAAAATTACAAATATATGTAATGATATTTTAAACTCGGATTTCAATTAATTTCCAAGATTTTATCTTAATTTAGCCCATAGTAACTTTATTCTACAATATTCTCTTATTTCTTGATAAATTCCACTGTCTCTACTTAATTAATTCAAGAGAAGCTTTATAAAATTGCTGAATCGGCTAAAAGCCTAACTTTCCCACACTCCGCATGAAGAGACAAAATACCGCTGAAGATACAAATTCTTTTTTAAAATATTCATGTGTTTCCCCTACCTCTTCGACGCGTGTAACGCAAATACCTATTGAAATCGCATTATATATTAGCACTATGAAGAAAATATTTTCCATATCAATTTCGCAGGTTATATAAGACCAGGGATAAAATGGCTAAGAGCTTTATTTTCCTCATTCTTTTTTGTGTCGTTCTGTGTGCTCATCGCTTGTACATATGCCAGCATCTTCAAAATGAAATAAAACGACGTCACGAAATCAAAAGTATCTTCACTGCCTTCAAACTGCATTCTGTTTCACATAAAATAATACTTATATATATGTAAGCATTATTTTATGTGAAGCAGAATTCAGTTTGAAGACAATGAAGAGACTTTTTACATTTTTAAGTTCTTTTTAATCCATCGGGAAAGCATTGTTATTTACAAGCAAAGACGCGGACATAGTGCGTCCGCCACAGCGCATTGCAAAAACAGAAGTGGGGAAGAAGAGAGAAATAAATTATCCCTCGTCTTATATAACCTATGATTTTGATGGGAAAAATATTTCTTCATAGTGCTAATATATTAATAAGATTCTGATAGGGATTTCTGACGCATGTCAATCACATGTAAGGGAAACACAGGGATTTTTTAAGAAAGAATTTGCCTCATCAGCGGTATTTTGCCTCTTCACGCGGAGTGTGGGAAAGTTAGACTTTTTGCTGATTCTGCAATTTAAGAAAGCTTCTCGTGAATTAATTAAATAGAGACAGTGGAATTGGATCACGAAATAAGAGAATATTTTAGAATAAAGTTACAATGGGCTAAATTAAGATAAAATCTTGAAAATTAATTAAATTGAAATTAGAGTTAAAATATCATTACAATTTTCCCCCACTGCAAGACGCAGAAGTATGTCGGGGACCTCGACATACAGCCTTACCTTACAGTGGTGGTCAAGTAAGAAAAATTAAAATTTAAAGGCATATTAAGAGTGATATCCAAGTTTCCCTTACCTTTACAATAGTATAAAATTCATTTTGAACAAGATTATATAACACACAAAAAGATAATGTGATATCTGTGAAAATATTGGATAAATATTCAACAACACCAAAAATAATAATATTAAAATATGCAATGTACAAATGATTTTCTGCAGAAACTCAGTCTATTGTCTCTCAATCTGTAAGATTGTCTCTATTTGATGAGGAATGTCTCTAATTAATGTTTGCATACAGTGTCCTTTAAGTAGTAGAAGGCTCACCAAAATGATCAAAATGAATGTAAAATATTGGAATAACAAATTGAATTTATATAATAGTAATATATCAACACAGTTCTAATGTTGTCTATAACACTTGAATCTGAAAATAATAATATGAGATTCAAAATACTCTTATAATATAAATATTCAAGAACAAATGACATAAAAATGTATAATTGTAAAAGAAAAACTTTAACCCACTAGTTAGCCAATTAGTGGTGAATAGTAAAACCTTGTCCACCAATTTCTAGTAGTGGGTGAAACTTAATGACCCAAAATTAGGACATCAAGAAGGGGGACATAATTCTTATTCTCTCTCTACTCGCATCCAGGAATATTTATTTCCAAATGGAGAACAACATATCCAGGATAAAAATAGAAAGAGATAGAAATTAATTGTGAGGTTGACCCTATACTCACTTCTCAATAAGACTGAGGTATTTGAATGTTTTTTGTGATGGCGCCTATCACATCATCATCATGAAGAAAAGAAAAACTAACGCTTACGAGTGGAGACAACGGGCCAACCTAAGTTGGGGATTATGTTGAAGAAACATGGGAAATAAAAGGATTTTTTTTTTAAATTTAAATTATTATTCATGACTTAATTTTAACTTTTCTGGTGGGTAATATGTTCTTAATTTTGATACGTGGACAATATCAGCTTTGTTTGTTAATGCATTTGGTTTAGTTATTTCATAATTTACATCTGAAATTTTAGTTACTATTTCATATGGACCTGAAAATACTGGAGATAATTTTCTACAATTGGGGTAGTTAAATTCTTCATACATTATAATGTCACCAGGTTTGAATGGAGAATCTATAAATCTAGCATCATATCTTATTTTATTTTTATCATGATATTTTATTGTATTATCTTTAGCTAATTTTCTGGCTTCTTCTACTGGAGGATAGAATTGATTTTGAGTTAAGGGAGGAGGATATGGTAAAGTGCCAAATAACAAATATGCAGGAGGAAATTTTGTAACTGAATGGGGTGTTAAATTATATTCATTGATTACTTGTTCTAAAAGTTTAGTCCAAGGAATTTTAGTAGGAGAAGAATTGACCGTACACTTTAATTTAGTTACTATTGATTGATTAACTCTTTCACATTTCCCATTAGTTTGTGGATGATGTGAAAATGTTAACAGATGCTTGACACTGTAATTTCTGAGGAAATGTTTGAATTTAGATGAGGTAAAAGCACCATTTCTATCAGTTAATAATTTGGAAGAAACCTGAATTTGGAAAAACTTGCTTTAATATATTAATATAAGTTTCAGAATTTTCATTTTTGGAAGGAAAGGCCCAAACATATCTAGTCGCATGATCAATTACTATATGAAGAAATTTTTTAGTTGAATTGTAATAGTTAAATCCACCAAAAGTATCGACAGAAAGACATTCAAAAGGACGATCTGTGGGGGGCACAGCCTGTAAAAGGTCAAATCTTTTTTGCTTTTTCTTTTTATTTAATTGACAAATATCACAATGTTTAACAAAAAGTGCAATATCTTTAGTAATATGGGGCCAATAATACTGAGGAGTAATTAAATTTATCATTTTTTGAGTGCCTGGATGCCCAAATTGTTCATGAGCTGTTTGCAAAACTTTTCTCCTAAGAGAAAAAGGTACAAATATTTTAAATAAATTTTTCTTAACTACAAGTACATCATTAATATTTTTATATTTAGTATCACCTAAATTTTGATAGTGTTTTATCTCATCTAATTCCAATAAATGCACAGAATGTTGGAGATATTGAGCAGTAGGATGCCTTGATAACATATCAGCCTCAACATTAGCTGTTCCCTTTAAATATTTAACTTCATAATCAAACATGCTTAATTTTAAAGACCAACGAAATAATCTTCCCCTTAAATTTTTTACATTTTTAAGCCAAACAAGAGCAGCATGATCAGTATGAATTATGAATTTTTTCCCCATGTAAATAATAATAAAATTTATCAAGGGCATCTACTACTGCTAAACATTCCAACTCAGTTATACAATAATTTTTTTCATAAGATCGTAAAGTTCTTGAATGATAAGATACAGGATGTAATTTACCAGAACAGTCAGGCTGTTTTAGAACAGCTCCTATGGCTACCTGAGATGCATCACAAAAAACATGAAGAGGTAAATTAGGATTATACAGTTGTAATACTGGTTTAGTAATCAATTTACTTTTTAACATTTCAAAAGCTTTTTGACAGTCTTCTGTCCATTGCCATGGTGTATCTTTTTTAAGAAGTTTATTTAAGGGTTCTTTTATTTTAGCATAAGAATCAATAAACTTATTATAAACATTTACAGATCCAAGAAAACTTTGAAGTTGCTTGACATTTCTTGGGGGTTGTAATTTTTTGATACTTTCAATATTATGATTATCAGGAGAAATGCATCCTTCTTTGACTTCATACCCCAAGAAATTAATTTTATCTTGAGCAAACACACATTTAGAAAATTTTAATTTAATGTTTTCGTTTTCACACATTTGAAAAATCTGTTTTAAATGATCATAGTGTTCCTCTAATGAATTAGAGAAAACTACTATGTCATCAAAATAAGGACATGCAAAATTTGAAAATTTATGTTTATTTAAAATTCTACGAATAGTTCTATTGAATATTGCAGGTGCATTTTTAAAGCCAAAAGGTAGGACTTGAAATTCATATAAACCTTCAGTAGTTACAAATGCCAATTTCTGTTTATCTTGTTCATGTAAGGGTATGTGCCAATATCCAGATGCAAGATCCAAAGTTGAAAAACTTCAGCAGTACTTAATTTATCTAATAAGGTATCTATTCTAGGGAGAGGCTCTGCTTCAGACTTGCAAAGAGAATTAATTTTACGATAATCAATACAAAGACGACTTTTTCTATTTTCATCTCTTTTATATGCTAAAGTTACAGGGGAGGAATAGTTACTAGTAGATTATTTTATTAAACCTGTATCTAACAAATTTTTAATTTGCTTACTTAATAATTTGATTTTCTTATTTATTTGGCCAATTTTTAAATATATGTCACAAATTTGGGTTAATTGGAACGTTCCATGAGCTTGTTTGACTCTAATAGGTTTTACATTTTTTCTTGTCAAGTTAAGTTTTTTACAATATCTGCAGATATAATTGAAAGAGTGGATCCTGTGTCAATAACAATATTTATATTACTATAAGGGTTATAAACATTGTCCAAGTTAGCTAGACTTGGTAAAGTTGAGATGTGTCCGGACACTAATAATTGCCAGTGTGCTGGGCCAGGGGCCTCATTAGTAGAATTTTGTCTTGTTCCAGGATTTTGAGAACAGCCAAGAGGAACTTCTGTGCACGGGGAAGTTAAATTGGCTGTTATTGGAACATTTTTCATAATTTGGGGTTGATGAAAAGGACATACTTGGGTCCAATGATAAGCACTTTGAATACATTTTTGGGTACAAATTCTACATGGAGAAGGTGGTAATCTTTGTTGAAAATGCAAATTATGATTGTAGTTATTGTAATTATTGGGACGTGGCCTTATTGAATTATGATAATTTTGTCTAAAATTATTGGGAGCTCGAGGAGTAAAAGAACTTTGATATCTATAATTAAAATTATGCCTAGGTGTAAAAGGTGCTGGTTGCCTTATTCTGATTTTAGTTTCATTACACCTGCCTGGGTTTGGTTCTGGATTCTTCCATCTTGAATAGTTTAGTTGTTATTGCAAGCCATTCTGTAGGGGTATTAGGAGCTTTTATGCTAACTAATTGTTTTAGTTGAGTTGGTAGTCCATCAGTAAGACCTTCTAAAATTAGTTGTGGACTAAGGCCTAACTGTCTGCCATAATTTAATTTTTGATGGAAATAATCAACTAATTTAGCATTTTTTGAATCAAATTTCAATTGTGAAAAGTCAGAAAAATTAACAATATTGGGTTGAATAAATTGTTCAGTTAATATACAACATAAATCATCAAAATTATCAATATTTAAGCAACTATTTATATAACGTGTTAAAGCTGACCCTTTTAGAAATTTAGCAATATTTTTAATTTTCCACAAATCATTTTTGTTATTTTCTTGACAAATTTTGTTAAAATATCCCAACCATAAATCGATCTTCATCCCATTTTCGGGATCAAAAGGGATTATGGAGGGTTCTTGGGATATTTGTTCATTTTCTTTTTTATCAATTTTAACTTCTGAACCTTGGGAATTAGATACATTTGTTTTATCTTGGTCAGTCATTTTTCCAGATCTTAACAACATTCAAGTATATTTCAAATAAAAAACATTATAAATTTAAGCATAAAATTAAAAAAAATAGACTTGATGAAAGACTAAAAATTCCATATTTTAAATAATACTATAAAAATATAACTTGCAATAATTTTAAAATTCAAAAATGAAAATCAAAAGAAAAGAAAAACACAAACATAAATCTTGATTTTCACCGTTGAGTCGGGAAACACTAAATACTTTTTTGATGAATTATCACTTTTTTAATTAATCACAAAAATGCAATTTTGAGCACTGAAACTGGAGATTACGGCAGGTGACGGAAAGCTATTTTTCTATTGAGTTGATAATATAATAAACAAGTTGATAAACAAGTGATATTTTCGAAATTTGGGTGATTCAATCTGGCACGGGAGACCACTGGCGAGTATTATATTGTGGTGATGATATAACAAGAAAATGACGTCGAGATCGGGATTATTCAGCATAGGTAAGGAGCCAGAAAATTTGAATGATGACAAGGAGCCCCAACTCCTTGAGGATATAAGGAGCACGCACATGACGATATGGAGCACAAGCACAAGGGTATTAAGCAGCAGTGTCGGATGAAGTCACAGGTTAGGCACGGTACCATCGACGATGCGGTAACATGACGGAATGCAGGGGATTCAACGGGAACTGGACCGGACCCTGGACTACGGTTTGCGTGAAACGATGTGACCGGAGGCAGTCGGAGACGGCGGTGAAAAAGCATAGCCCCGGAAACACAGGAGACGACTGGCCGGAACGAAGAGCGTCGGCGAAGAGCTATTGCATGATTCATTTTCCTTTCACGCGGATTTAATTTTAATTCTTTCAGTTCATTTGACAATTTTTCACAGGCAACTATCCTTGTCGACTTTTTAATATGTCAGCATTATTTTATGTGAAGCAGAATGCAGTTTGAAGACAGTGAAGAGACTTGCTATTTCGTGACGTCGTTTTATTTCATTTTCAAGAAGCAGGCATATGTACAAGCGATGAGCACACAGAACGACACAGAAAAGGAATGAGGAAAAATCTCTTGGACATTTTATCCCTGGTCTTATATAACCTATGATTTTGATAGGGAAAACATTTCTTCATAGTGCTAATATATTACGAGATTTCGATAGGGATTTTTGTTACACGCGCGAAGAAGGCAGGGGAAACACAGGGAGATTTTAAACAAGAATTTGCCTCATCAGCGGTATTTTGTCTCTTCACGCGGAGTGTGGGAAAATTAGACTTTTAGCTGATTCTGCAATTTAACAAAGCTTCTCTTGAATTAAGTAGAGACAGTGGAATTGGATCACGAAATAAGAGAATATTTTAGAATAAAGTTACTATGGGCTAAATTAAGATAACATCTTGAAAATTAATTAAATTGAAATTAGAGTTAAAATATCATTACATATATATATATTTAAATGTATATTTCAAACTCATGTTTTGTTCATAAGAATTCTTATGATGATTTCTCTCAATGCCCCAGCACAAAATTTAGATATTTTTCATGAACTTCTAGGCTATTTTCATCAGTCGAAGATTTTAATACAATAAATGTTTTGGAGCTCACGTTTCTCTAAATATATTTAGCTATGAAAAAAATTCGAGCTGATGATGCTCATTGATCGATTCTAAATAACAATTAAAAACTGATTTCTTTCAAAGGATTTGTTGAACATATTTGTGTCACTTAAAATTCAGACTTTTAAGAAGACACAATTTGGCAAAAACTGCACAAATCAAAGGAGTTTTACTATTCCAAAATGGAAAAGCAACAACATCCAAACAGAATGCGCAATTTGTAAGCTTAAAAATAAAGAAAGGATTATTTGCAGGTATTGTACCTATGAACAAAATGTTATGTGCAAGAACTGTATCCATGAATTAAAATGTTATTGCAAGTTTTATCAAATTCAGTATGTTTCAGTAGGAATTTTAATACGTTCTTTTTGTACTTTTTGATTATTAAAGAAAGATTAATATTATTTAGAAGGATTTTTTTTTTTTTGGCTTACAGTTACTTTGGTTATTAGTCTGGATTGAATCAAAGTGAAAATTAGATAAAAATCAAGACATTACAAAATTTACTACTGTCAGAAAACCAAAATGATTAATTTAAATCTGATCATCATGCCATCGATAGAATGCAAATTTTCGTTGAATAAATTTAGAATTATCTCCTATAAAAACATCCAAATGAAGGGAACAATATAGTTCTGCTACCCAGGGTCGTCTAAGGAAAATTTTAGGCTCAGGTCATTTCATATGAACTCAACATACTCTATACATCTCAGATTTTCATAAAATTTGTCCCAGATGTATTATTCATATAGAGTGGAAAAATACCCGATTTCATAAAGACATGTCAGTTTTTTTAATTCCTCTAGGAGCTCTCCTGAGCTATAAAGGTGAGAGAGCTATCTTACAACAGTTCTTAAGGTCTTTCTTGTGGTATGCACTATCATATATATGAGAGAGAGAGAGAGAAAGAGAGATTAACACACAAATTCTTTTGGCCAAAATCTATGATTTTTCAAAATGCACATATTTTAAATCTTTCAAACTTATTTTATAAATAATTAATAGTAGGCAGGGCAAAATATAAATTTGGAATGGGGATAGGATATTTGTTAAAATAATTTAAAACTGAGGCTTGATTTTTTCCTTAATACCCAGTATTTCGCCAAACGGCAAAGAATGCTAATTTTTACACTTCCATGAAAATAAATATGTGCACAAACCTGAAGAATGATTACAGTAATGAATAGAAAGTAAAATTTTTATTCAGTAGCCACCAGCATCATTTATATCCACACCAAGCTGGTGCAAGGGCTACAACAGCTGCCTCCTAAGCAGATCTCTAACTCGAACATCCACAAAAATTTCTTTCCTCTATAGCTCTACAGCACTTTTGGTCTTCTTAGTATCCAGTGCAAATGTCAGCACAATTCTTATACTTAAGATGATAATATATGTTCAGTAGAACCAATTAGACAGAAGTTTTATAATAAAACCAAATGTTGGAAATTTTATTTGGTCAAAATATTTTAACTCTTTGTAAAACAAGTAATTTGGAAGGCATTTAATTTCTGCCCGTGTCATCTGTTATATTTCCAAACTCCACTTAAGTAATAAAAGGACTTTTAATGCAGTTGTATTAAACACATGCAATTTGAGTTTAGTGCTTATATTTGAGGCTTTCAAGAATCTATGCATTGTTCTAATTCTAGTTTTCATATCTTTATATGTACATGCAATTTTCTCTATTGTAACTCCAAAGCATGAAAAACCCACCAGTCTTTTCGAAGTTGCAGTCTTCCACAACAAATCCTGTTGATATTGCTTCATTCAGTGGTGACAGGGTGGTCGGCTGTACACATGAAGCTTCTTTGATTTTATTTTGATTTAACAGAAGTGAACCATGGCTGTTATTATTTTATTTAGTAATAGAATACATTTATCATCCGAAGTTTGGAAAGCCAGATTTGCTTATAATTTCAAGTGTAACATAACTTCTTCCAGTGGTACACAGGTTTCACTTTTGTCAAAACATCCACTACATGGAAGGTTTCGCTTTATGGATACGAAAATGATGTACACAGGCCCAAATGAATAAAGAATTTTTTTTTCAAATTGATAATAATTTTAATAATTGATTTCCATATGATTTACTTTTCTGCAAATCATAACCTAAGCCATCAGTTTCCTTCATAAATAGATGTACCATAGCTAAATATTTTAATTTATTTGGAGATTTTAACAGCTCTTTTACCCACGCTGAAAATAATTTTGATGATGTTTCGGGAATAAAGTGTTCTGTGTTCCTTGAATAATCACCGCTTGATCAAAATGGCATTTCAAAAACAATTCTGATTCGGCATATTCCTTTGGAGTTCAGGAAGCTAAGTCTATCTTAGTAATATTTTCAATTGCCCTTTCGTGGCATTTGAATTTGATTTTCACATAACACCCTATTCCATTGCAAGACCCTTTGTGATTGAAAAGTGTCACTCTCCTTTCACTTTAAACTCTCTTCAAGAAAGAAAGAAGTTTATTATTATTTTGATTTCAGAAATACGGTTGGATCGTCATTATAAATTTAACAAATCACAGTTATTCATTACATTTTAAACAGTCGAAGTTTTGGTAATATTTTATTAACTTTTACAAAAGTTTAAAAGTACAAACATTTAGAGTTTAAACTTTCCGGATGAACGACGCGTATGTATGTTTACTTCTCCTCAGGGCGCATCCTTGCGTCCGGCTTTTGGAACGAAATGATTTTTATTAAATGGCATTACTAATCGATGTTTTTATCAAAAGTTAGGTCCAGTACATTAATATTTCTCTCTCCGAGGTCAGATTGGGATTGTGCAAGTATTTTCGTAAATTTAAACAGAAACAAGTACTCACTTTGAAGTGAATGTTATAGTTCTCATTTGGGATAAGGTGCTATTCTAGTAAGGGTTTTATTCATTTCAGTTTCAATTGTGCAATTATGTCTACAAGACCGCTTATTTTTCCGGGAGCGGGGTTGTAAATTTATAATTGATTGATCTATGGATTTTTCCGATAACATTAACAAAATATTAAATTATTTATAGTAAAATAGATTATTAAATACCTAGATGAATAGTTGGCTCGATGGGGGGGGGGAAATGAGACACTGCCGATAAATAGAAATTATATAATGTCGGTCTCTACACTGGTTTGCGTTTTCCATACGGCTTTGAAGCATTCATTATTAAAATTTTTATGAAGTATGTTAAAATATTAATTGTACATATTTTTTCTTATGCTTCTATATTTTGCACCGATGATTTGGTGTTACTTTAAATATCAATTATAACAAAAGGCATTGTTTAATTTTTTTAGTATTAAATTATTTAAATTTTTTAAAAACATGATTGAAAATATATCTATTATCACATACAAAAAATTGTTTCATTTCTCTGCAAAGAGTACTTTTTACGAATTATGTACATTTTTATGAAATATAATGCGTGTTAGGCTTTGCAGGAAAAAATGCTCCGGCCAGTGCGCACAGTCAGCGTTTATTGGTTCTGTTCCTTGGGAATATTTCTTTAAAGTGTGTTCGTCCCGAAGCGCTTCAAGTAAGCTAACAAGTACTACTAGCAGATTACAAGACTGTATGATTTATAGTTCGATTCATTATTACATTATTTCTTCAGGTTAGCATTCATATTTATTTTCACGGAAGTGTAAATACTAGTGTAATATTTTTGTAACGTCTAATTGAAAATACAAAACTAATGAAAAAGAAACACGTTTTAAATTATTTTAACAATAAACAAATCAATATCCGAAATTTATATTTTGCCAGGTTTTTGCAACATTATGAACTACTTATGGAATAATTTTGAAAAAAAAAAAATGATACATTAGCCAATATGATGTAAATCAAAAGAAAGAGCTTGAAAAATGGTACCTCTCCTTTACGACATATTCAAACACGAATTGATATACCTAGATGATATTTCATATTTTTCCATATCTATATCAATAATACATTTGTGCCCAATTTTTATGAAGATAGTAAGGTAAGCTGTCATAAAATTGTATCGATTTGACCTGGAACGTTCCATCTCAAACTAGAGTAATTTGGTACCCTAGCAGGACCATAATTAGGAATTAAAGCACCTATGGCTCAAAGAAGACACCTTTCAATTAAAAAAAAAAGTCGCATCTTTTCTGAATGTCTTGAAAGTTTTCAAATCGACATCCTTTGAAAATAGGATTCTGCAAGCAAGCCAATGTTTTTCTCTAATGCACGCGTGGTTGATTTTATTGATTACATAACAAACAAAAAAAGCACCCTCTCCCATATATTGACACAAACGAAACTGCTTTAGAGTATATTTAAACAAAGAAAAATAAATTTCAGTTATTGGAACTATGTTTTTCTATTAGAC
>JAPMOR010015793.1:1933468-1952271 GCA_026543865.1 Argiope aurantia
CCAACAGCAATAAGGCTACTGTTAACATTTTTCAGCCGATTATTTCAAACGATTCTGTTTATTTTCTTAATGTTTGATGCATTTAAAATTAAACATCTTTTGAATTAAAATAACACATAATAAAGGAAATTAAAAATGTCTAATCTGCATAGCGTTACCCCAACTGGCGTAGAAAAATTCACGCATTGCGTTACCGTAACTGACGTTGAAAATTCACGCATGCGCATTGTGTTCTGATTGTTTACATGATAATCATTATCAACGAATGATTTAAATTATTTTTAGGTTAGTTGCACGCTTTTGTAATTAAATTGTAATTATATTAGTTATACATTTTTTGTATATGCTTATAGTTTTAAGTACATCGTTTTTTAAGTAGTTTTTTAAAACCTGTTTTCGACCGATTATTTTAAACAATTCATTTTATTTTCTTAGTGTTTGATATTTAAAATTAGACATTGTTAATTAATCGATCTGTTCATGATGAATCTGAGAAAATTTTGTTGACAAATTGAGATATTACATAAATTAAGAAAGATATTCTTCAGTGCCCATAATGTTTAAACGTTCAGTGACTCTGTTATCAGTAATCATATTATAAAAAATGCTTTGTTTCAGTAAAAAATATTATTATATTAATTGCAGATTCATTCTTTCCACTTTAATTTAAAGCATAAATTCTACAGGAGCTAACAGAAAATTAGAGAGATACATATAACGTTATGACTGAAGGCATTTATAATATTATGAGTGAATTATATGACTATCAAAATTTGAAGTTTTAAAAATATTTTGATGAAGAATCTATTAAAGTAGGAATTGAAAAAGTATTTAATTATTAAAATTTAAACGAACATTAAGATTGGCGAACCTGCTGGTCGCCAAAGGCGGCTAGTGTATAATATAAAAGCTTTAATTTCCCTGATAATTCCATTGGCAAGTAAACGAAGTGCTCAAAGAAAACACTTCTTTTTCTCCATAACCTATGACAACATCTTAGCTGAAAGACAAAAATTAGACGGTAAAAATACGACGTTTTAATCACTTGTCAGTCCATTTATTCTGCTAAATATAGTATAAATTATAAGCTGAATGAATGACATTTAAATCAGGTGACTGAAAATTTGCGGACTTAATGTCATCGACATCCATCAGATTTAATTCTTAGTCGACCGATTAAAATTCTTAGGCAAAATACGATTTCTTATTCACACGTCACCTCATCGTTATTTTGTTAAAAGGAGAACAAATTAAAAGCTTGATGAACGACATTTGAATCAGATGTCTGAGAATCTGTGGATATAGTGTTCGACATTCATCGTATTCAGTTCATAGTCGGCTGTCCAAAGATTGTCGGCAGATTGCGATACCTTATTCACCTCGTCGGGTATATTGCCAAAAGTAGTGCAAATTAAAAGCTTGTTGAACAGCATTTCAAACAAATGCCTGAAAATCTGCGAACTTAACGTCTTAGACATCAGTTGCATTTAGTTTTCAGTTGGTCTATCAAAAATTGTTTGCAAAATACTGCATCTTATTGACCTGGCACCCTATCGATTATTTTGCCGAATATGATCTAAACGCTTTTACGTTACTTAGATATTTAGACAGTTTACAATATATCAACTTTAAGGTGGTTTTTAAGTAATCATGTTCGACAATGTGCAGCTCTATAACCATCCTGAAATGGTGAAGAATTTTTCTGATGAAACTCTCAATCTCTCACCGACGGGGAAGGGGGGCTAGCAGTTGCCGACAGAGGGGCAACTGTCCTCTTGGCCCCCTCCTACCGCCGCCTATGATGGTCGGGAGTGTGTGAAGCTTGAGAAAGAGGCTATTAAAGGAAGCGTTTTTTTTTTATTTCTTTACAGCTACATTTTAGTATCATAAAACTCATGAACAAGCTAACCAGCCTTTCTAAACTCAAAGAAAGGGAAAAGAAGAATGATATATTTGATGACCAAAGTTTAGATACAGGAAAAAGAGTCATGTTTATTTTCTTAGATTCATGCGTTAGGGTCATTTATTTAATCAGAAAGGCCTCAATCTTATTAAGAAGTGTTTTGAAGAGATGAGCTGAAATTTTTATTTATCTATCTTTACTTTGCTTTTGTTATATCACCTTCAATAATCAGCTGAATTACACATCCTTGTATTAATTTATTTATATAAAAGAGCTTTAAATTCGCCAACTTAATTCAGCCTAAATTTAAAGAATTATTACAAAAAAAAAAGTGATGAATTACAACACACACACACACAAAATCACTGGTATTTGAATAAAATTTTTATGCAGAATGAAACATGCTAAAAACATGTTCATTATATTTATCACTTGCTGAATAATCTCAATGGCATATTAATACCCATATCACCTGTTGTCTGGAGGTTAAGAACCTTGACTTCAAAAAATTCATGACACATCCCACAAATCAACTCATTATATTCAATGCCTATTTTTCTTTTGGACAATAAAACAAATTTAAATTACAACTCATTCAACAAACGTTAATACTGTCTCTACTATTGATAAAATCCAATGTGTGTTTGTTGTTGCTCTACATGACTGTCAAACCAAGGTTTTCAAATCACAAAAGGAAGAAATTATTTTACAGTGCTCATGTATCGCAATATGAAAAAGCGTTTTTTTTTTTTTAAATCACCGCTCTTTCCTTATACAAATTATGCCTCTCAGAATGAAATAAATCGAAGTTAAAATTTCAAAAGTTTCTACTTTTCGCCCATGCATCTGCAAAATTATATATGAATCTGTGATGTAATAGGAATTGCATTTAGTTGAACATAAATCTATTAAGGTCAGTCTACTTTCTTGTTTCAATAATCTTATCCCCCTTTTCACAAGAGGCATTATCAAATTATATAATTATAACTCTTTTCGCAGACTTTACTGCAAAGCAATGTCAATTCTTGGTATAAGGTTAAGAGTGGAAAAATGTCACTCCTTGTTTTCAACATTTATAGTAATAAACCTTACTAATTGAATACTTCCTGGCCTATTGCTATGGATTTTATTTTATGATAGTAAAGAAAATTCGCAGGGATGGAGATTTAATTGCACTCAGTTCATTAAAAAAAATCTTTTTTCAAAATTAAAATCAGTATAGTAAATCTTTAGAGCCTACAGATGAATGGTGCCCCTATGTTATAACCCAAACAGTCCTCTATATTCTGTTTCACCCTAACTCGGCAGTATTGTAAAAGGTAGAAAATGTGACGCTCCACGTTGGGAAAGAGTTCCCCATCAATTCCGACTTTAAAATAGTTAAAATGCGCAGAAATTTATCAAATAATATCATAAATTACAGAAATCCTTTTTTTTATCAGTATGTATTTAAAATTATTCTCAAGTTAGAAGTGCTTATCTGTTAAGTATTTTGTAAATAAAGCGAACGAATAAAACTAAAAGATTGACATAATGAACTCCACTTTGGCTAGAACCGGTCTTCAAGGTCAAATATTTGGCGCGCTTTTCTTTTACGTCTCCGCCAACTCAGCTTCATTCAGTTCGCAACCGTTATAATCTTTCGTACTTTTTTATTCTCTCTTTTTTACCAGCTGATATTTTTGATACTATTAATCACATTAGTAGTTATTAGTTTTGATTGTTGAATATTTATTCAATTCGTCATTTCTATTCACTTCCAAAATGTCTGAAAAAGTGTTATCACCGACTACGCTATAGGTACCTACAAGACGAGCGAAACCAACAAAAAGTGTAGCACGAGGAAACATATTAAATGTTTATTCTTGACTCCGGGAAGGAAATCCTCAAGATTTTATCAATCAAATCATCGACAAAGTTTCGCAACTTACAGGTGTTTCGCAATGAACAGTTTTCCTTTTGAAAAAAAGAAATAAAGGCATCCAGTCCTTTAAGTACCCATGGAAAGAAATGACCAGGCTCAGTAGGTAAACATTCAGGTCTTGTAAAATATGATGATTTTACATTATCCTGTATTTGACGAAAACTCCATGCATATTTTCGTAGAAATAAGATCCCAACATTAGGTAAAGTTTTAAAAGATGCGAACGATTATACAGATAATCTTTTCGAAAAACATTAACCGAACTACGCTTTACCGAATATTGAAAGATCTAGGGTTTTCTTTTGAGAAACGATGAAACGAAATGAAATAACATTAATGATTTATTAAAATAATGTATGATTAATATTGAAAAAATAATGAAAATAAGGAAACAATTCTCCGATAAAGTGATAATATAATAAAGTAAATAAATATTTAATATTTGGCGAAAAATTTGCGAGATAAAGTTTCGCCAGCGATCTGCATTTCTAGTAACTTTGTACTTTAAAGTAACCCAGTTCCCCTGATAACGGCTGTGATTCGGCATGCCTAGAATATACACAAACTGCCAAATTAGGGTGAAACAGAGTATAGATAAGACTTACTGTTATGTATCACTACCAAGTGAAGTAAGCATGAAGTCCCCTAATACTAACCTAATGGTAATAAATTTGAATCTTAAAACGAGTAAGGGGTCTTTTCTTCCTTGCATCTGCACGGCTAGGCATTTAAAATTTAGAATTTTTGATTAATTTTTTTAAATGATGTGAAATTGAATATTTTATTTAAACTTTTGTTTAATTCAAACCAAATAAAATTAAGGCATACTTAAACAAGTACATTGTTACTTCTTTCTACCTTCCAATACTTACATGTAAACTCTAAAACTTATAAATATTTGTTTATAAACCATTTTATTACTACAGAAGAAAAAAAAATTCAATAGAATGCAAAATTATCTATACATAACATTTCATTCAAAAGGTACAGTACCTGGAAATCATACTGAAAAATAAACAGCGTCTTCATGCCAAAATTTTTAACAATAGTTTAAAAATAAATAATTAACTATTAGAAGGAACACTAGAAATGTTTTGTATCTAAACTCAGTGAAGAATACTGTTAAAGACATTTCTAAAAAGATTTTTTTTTTCTAAAGACATTTATATATAATAAAAATAAAGCTGGAAATCCAATGTAAAAATTTCCCTTTTTCACACAAGCTATTTTATACGACATTACAAGCTCTACTAAATGATATGAATCAACAATCATACAAAACACTTTTTAAAACAGCTTTCAGGCCTATATTATAACTCGAATTCAGAACACGGTGACACTTTTATCATCAGTGACAAAAATGTGAATTATTTTTCTTATCCTGTATAAATGAATTCCCAATAGTCTAAATAATACAGACATGAAATACTTTCTATGTGGATGAGCTTTAAATATATTTTAATAATAATCACCCTGTATACAAAACTGAATTCATAAACCATCACACAATTTAATAAATTATTAAAACTTACGATAAAGCACATTTTTTTCTTCAAAATCTAAATTTAAGAAATAATTTTAACATAGATGCCTTTAATGGCTTTTTTTTAAAAATCAATTAACAAACAACAATATATCAATAAGGTAATTCAATTATATAATAAAAAATACAATGCTTTAAGTTTTTAGTTAAATTACATATACATTTTAGAATTTTAAAAAATTCTAGGAACCTTGCGAATTTAATAAACTTTTTATATGAAAGTCAATGTTTTATTCCGTTGAATCAAATTCCTTACCAAATACAGATGAATGTAAATGGTATGTACAGACGTATATTCTGATAAGAGAAATAACATTACAATTACTAATCTTTGTAAACATTAAATACAAACACATTCATAAAACAGTACTAACCTTTAACATAGAAACTAATTCATGTTTTGAAACTCCAATTCGATCCTTGTCAGCGCTATCTACAACATATATTATTGCATCTGTATTGGAATAATAGCAGCGCCAATAGGGCCTAGTAGGAAAAAACAACAGCTTTTTAATTGCTTAGATATTCCTAATCAGATATAATTGAGACCACAAAGTTAAAAAAAGTTCAGATCAAGAAGCGATTTAATTGTTTTCCTTTATAATATAACAAGAATGAATAAGAAAACAAAAACGAGAATTTCAACAGACGTTTTAAATTTTTTTTATTTCTTAAGAAACAATTAAAAGGTCTGTTAATTATTAAATAATTTGATAATGAATGATGCAGTAGTATGTCTCAAACTGTAACAGCTTTTCTTTAACAGTCAGTGCCACATGGGGTTTTGAATTGCTGAGATAAAAATATAACTTTCATTGGTTTGTGAATTGTGGCTGTTTTACTACTATGACAGCTTTCAATTTACCAAGTTGATGGCAGTACTTTGCAGAATTTATGGTTTCACCTCGCAGGAAACTCATAGTAAACTTTACCTTTTCAGTTCCACCAAAAGGAGGTAAAAATTTTCTTTGGGTGAAATCCATGCTTCGTGACAGTTGAACGTCTATCTTTAGTCTATACGTTTTTTCAATACATATTTTGATACAAAATCCAATTCTAATTTCCAATGACAAATTTCTTTAAGAAAGAACCTAATCAAGTCCTAGGAGAAGCAAATCGCATATAGATATGTGGTTACAGTCTCCACAACACATTGATTGACACATACCATCTTGATCAGGTGATTATGTACTGTTACCCTGGGAGTGTTAATGCTATTTGCACACTATATTGCAGACTTTCAGCAAGCAGGGCATCAAAAAGGCCCATAATTGCTGCTGAGCAGCATATGTGGTCTTCATCCTCCAAGTCAAAATTGTTAGCTCTAAATCTCTTAACCCGATTCTAGACCACTTTACTAGTATAGCACCACTTGTCTTTTTCAAGGCAATGAAGCACATAATATACCACAGATGCTTCCTTTGTCTATTGCATTGAAGAGTGCAGAAAGAAGCTTAAAAATAAATTGTTTCACCAACAAAATGCACTTAAAAAAAACCTCTGTGATGGCACAGACAGCTAACAAGCCTGCACATTTATAAGAATATAGACAGTTAAAATCATTCACTGTATGGGCAAAAAAAAATATATATATATATATATTTGGGACACCCAAATATATTAATATCTTTCCTCCTTTAATACAATGTTATAACACTATGTGCATGTAGTTTAAGAAATGGGCAGTTTTAGAAAATTTTAATAGTAGATAATATACTAAATGCCATTATCAAAAATATTTGGTACCATTATTGTAGCTTCCCAATTCTGTTGTGAATAAATTTTAATTCTCCCATGTTTATCACCAACCTTCACAGTCCCCCCCCCTCTCTCCCCACTTTAGTACATCAGCATAAAAAATGACAGACAAATATACTTGCTACTGTGATAAGTAGGTTCGAATCAATGGTTGATACGGAATTGTAAGTCCTAATATCTCTGAACACTGCAAGTATAAATAGTGAGTAAATATTTTTATTTACCTCACTTTTATTACTTTCAGTGCTTATGTGAATATTAGATATATCTGTCAGAGAGAGAGAGAGAAAGAGAGGGAGAGAGTAGGCTTCTACTATGTGTATAAAGCATTTCCTTTTATATGGTTAATAGTAGTTAAATCATTATTTTAAAATAAATTCCTTAGTTTTATTTTAAAAGCAACTCAACTGTAATCATACAAATCATTCTTTAAAGAAACACTTAACTCATCAATCTACAGTAATTTTTTGCCAGAAATTCTTCAACCATTTTTTTAAAATTCTAACTAAGTTTATAAATTGCACAGCCATAGATAATATACTGAAGAAGTGCACATCGCAAAAAATACAGAAAACAATTACCTTATACTTGTCTGACCTCCAAGATCCCAAACTTGAAATTTCAAATTCTTATATGTGACTTGCTCAACATTAAAACCAATAGCTGAAATAATTACATAATAAAATTATATTATGCTAAACTCATTTATATGTAAATGTAATATTGTTGTACAAAGTATAGTACATAGTATATGATCACCATGATTAGTTTTGAAACTCTTAAATAATCATTTATAGCAGAATACTGAGCAAATGTTTTTTCACAAATTTCTTTAAAAATCTAAGGAAAACAAAAAGAATACTTTAACTGATTTTAAATTTAAAAAAAAAGAGAGACAAAAGGATAATTTAAAAAAAAATTTCAAACCCTTGATGAATGTTCACTTTAATATCTAATTAAATGAAATTCTGTTTAGATAATGAGCATTCATTTTAAATCAGCTGAGAGATAAGTAGGATAGATTAATATTTATGTATTCTATGTTCTTATGAGTAATAACTATTATGAGTAATATTATTACTCCCATTATGAATAATAACTATTAACAATTTCAGCTTATTTATAAAAGAATTTAATGTAAAATCCTGATTCATCAAATAAATAACGGCACACTATTAAATCTTTTTTTGACAAAAATTCAATTTTACATCGAAAATAACAAAAGCATAAGTATTAATCACCTTTTTGATATTTCTAATATAAGTAACTATATTTTATTCATAAAATAAGGAAAAAATATTTTAAAACTCAATAATAGTTGTATTCTTAACTCAATCTATTAACATATGGTGCTTTAATTCTTTCTTTCAAAGATAAATACATCTAATACTCTATACCAAAATTCTACTATTACAGATACTTATAAATCTGATCCTAGAGTCAAATACTGGAGTAGATTTTTTGTTTTGATTACCATTTATTGAATGATAAATTTATTGCCCGAGTAGTTCCTTTTTATAATTAAATTTTAACTTTCAAAATGCTAAATACTAAGCCTTATTATAAGATGGTGAAATAAAAGACCATTTACATATAAACAATATCTCTACTTTAACAGTGAGCCAGCTTTGCATGGCAATTTCTCATCAATAATTGCACTTATTCAAACCTCATAAAAATGAATAAATGAAATTAATGCAATTGTACTCAAGAAAACTGCTGTAATAATGAAACAAATGCAGCTATTGATATTCAGAGCATATTTAGCAATTCCATAACTGTTCATTAATTAAAAATATACTTATAAGATAAATGCCAAAAACCTTCTAAAGAGTCAAATTTGAAGAATTATGTGCAAATAAGAGAACACATTTTTCAAAAAATGCTACGAATATTTTAAATGAATAGAGAACAAGTAATATAAAAAAAATATTTTAAAGTCAATTCCTGCTTTTGCAAGAGCTTAACTCGCATTCTTCCCTTTCACGTGACAAATACTGAAATCCTTGCATTTTACCGATTGAGCTACTGCCTGTTGATTTCAATTTTCATTACAAACTGCTAAAACTCTATTTACAGTATTTAAAATTAATTAAATTTAATAACTAATTAATTAATATTTGAAAAAACTGTATTAACATCAAGTGTCATTCACTACAAGTTTTAAAAAATGTATTTGAACTTAAGTGGATGAATAAAAAGTATTTTATTAACGATTGAAAATTTGAACAAGATATATAAATATATATATAGGGAGAGTGTGAACTAATAGTAGGAATTGAAAATATCTTTTTTGTTACAAATTGTTTACAGAAAGAATATGCAAAAACAATGCAGACTCAAAGAAAATTGTTATATTTATTTGAATATTATAAAAAACAGCTCAACTTAACATTTGGATGAAAAATCGTTATGTAAAAACAGTCAACATTTAATATCACATATGTGCATATGTTTAATTTATAAAAAAACTTACTATTATACAAAAATACTTGTTAATCTATACACAAAACATATGGAGCAACAAATAAGTGACCTCCAAATAACAATGAAACTTGCATAAGAAAACATAAAGAGACCTAACTCGATGAAAATTAGTTAGCCAGCATACATATCAAATGTCAAAGAACTATACAATTTTTAAATATATATATATATAGAAAAAAAATTTCCCCCTTCCTAGTTCTATGAAAGAAAATTTTTTCAAGGTACATAAACTTTATAAACATTAAGACAAATATGTATATAAGGGGCACCCAAATGTAAATGAGATCTTGACTACAGCAACGTTATATCAAATCCCAGTGAATTAATAAGTTAACTAATAGATAATATGGTGGTATTTCCAGTTGCACATGCACTAGAAATAGTGCATCAATATCCTCATTTTTGGGGAAATATTTGCACAGTTCATTGAAGGATGGATTCATCCAGATCAGTACAAAGAGCAGTTATCCAATTTCTTTGCATAAAAGGACAACATGCTTTATCAATTTCTTGCAAGATGAAAGAAGTGTACAGAATGATGCGTCTTGCATAATGTATCATATTCTAGTGATGGGGAGGATGTATAAACATCAAGGATTAGCCACGTCCTCACCAGAACACCACACATGCAATTCTAATGAAATTTCATTAGCTCAAAACTTATGTATCATATAATATACAAAAAAGCTTGGTTATGAAAAAGTTTGGGCACAGTGGGCACCCAAGCATCTGGATCTATCACCAACCCAGGAGTTTCTACACTGAAGCTATCCCCTTCCTTCCTATCAGCTGGGTTCAGTATTTCAAAGTCAATGGCGATTATATATTTATAAAAAATTATCGATTATTTATAAATTTATAGTAATTAAAAATTATTATTAAATTAAAAATATTTATTTATGTATTTATACATTTATAGCTGTACTATTCCATATGAATTATAATTTTGTCATTATTTATAGAAGTTGTTATGGCCCAATTTCTATAAATAAAACTCGCACTACAAGACCATCAATCCTTCGTAAGAAGCAAGGCCATGCAGTGTCAAATTCAGATTCAAAATAAAGCAGAAGTTTGAAGTTATCAAAGTTTTATTAATTTAATTTTTTTTAATTCAATCAGATATCTCGCATGTTAGCAATTACTTTGTTTGCTAAAATCATTATTCCAGAATATAAGTTCAAAAGTAGAATTCAAAGAAATAAAGAAAAGCTGGAATAATCATGCTTGCACCTTAAATATTCCAGTAATCAGCAATCTGAAGTTTACTTTTAAAGTATGTGGGTATTTGCTAAATGTTGAAAAGTCTAAAATACAATATATAGGGCGTAAAAAAAAAAAAAAAAAAAAAAAAAACAAGCGGTACTCAGAGACCTCTGTAGCTTGAACTATCCGCCGCAAAGCCACCAAATTTTGTACTGAGGCTATTTAAGACATGTAGGAAAAGGAATCCGCGAAAAAAAAAAAAAATTAGTTCCAAAAGTTGCTGATAGGGAGAAATGTGGCGCTTTACACTTTAAGTGCATAAAACACGAGGGGAAATTGCAAAATACTGATTACATAGTCGACACCAGCGGCAGTATTTTGAGTTATAAAAAGGAAGCGGGGCAGTGAAAATCATTTCAAGTATCAGTTGATTTGTAAAATGCGTCTCACTTTAGCACAGCGTGCATTACTAGTGAAGCTCTTTTATCTTAATCAATCCAATGCAGCGGCCGCGAATTTAGAAGTCGAAACAATTTACGTAATGGACCTCCATCAATTAATTCAGTGAAAGCAATAATTAAAAAATTTGAAAAAACAGGTTCTTTCGCAACTCGGCCTGATAGAGGACGTTGCGACTGCAATCGTTCAAAGAAATGAGACAGCACTGCTGGTAATAGCAGCACACGTGAAGTTGCCCGACAACTTCACGTGTGCTTCAACAATATGGAAAGTTAAGAAAAATTCTTCAATTTTATCTATGTAAAATTAGCCTTTTGCATAAATTAAAACTTACAGATTATGATCTTCGATAAACATTTACTTTGACATTTCTTGTCAGGATGGAGGTGACCGAGGCTTGGCCTTGGACAATTCTCTGGAGTGATGAGGCCCCTTTTTATTTAAATTGGACTGTTAACACTCAAAATTCTAGAATTTGGGCACCTGAACAACCCCATGCATTTCAAGAAATCCCACTCCATTCTCAAAAAGTAACTGTTTGTTGTGGCTTTACAGAAGATTTTATCATCGGACCATACTTTTTTGAGACTATTAGCCAAGCAGGACGGGACGCAGACCTGTTCCGTAAACGCTAAGATATCATACGTTGAGTAGTTTTGTTATCCCAGAACTTCGGAAAAGGCAATGCTTAGATAAAATTGTCTTTATGCAGGATGGAGCACTACCACATATTGGTACATCCGTACAGCAACTGTTGCGCCATCACTTTACAGAAGAAAGAGCCATTAATCGTTGTTTTCGTGTTGGATGACTAGCTAGCTCCCCGGATCTAACACCATGTGACTTTTTTCTGTGGGGTTATTTAAAATCGAAGATTTATCTTGGTGGAGTCTCAAACTTATCAGTTTTAAAGGAAAACATAACACGGACTGTTATGAAGATGCCAATGGCTGCGTTGTCAGGGGGCTGGTTTATCAGAAGATGCCAGTGACTGCGTTTTTGATCGCCTGACTATAAACGCAATTTGATAGATGTAGAAATTAAATTCACAGATTTTCAGGCTTTTGATTGAAATGTCGTTCATCAAGCTTCTAATTAGCATTACTTTTGGCAATATATCCGACAGGATGAATAAGTTCTCATTCTGCCGACAATTTCTGGATGAACTGAATACGATGGAAGTTCGCTAATTTTCAGACATCTTATATAAACGACGTTCATTCGGCCAATAATTTGCATTACTTTTGGCAGAATAACCGACAACGTGTCAAGTGAGTAAGAATTCACATTTTTGTCGATTTATATTTGTCTTTCGGCTAAGATGTTATCATAAATTATGAGAAAAATTATTTTTATCCAGTACTTCGATTATTTTCAAGTGGAATTATTAGGGAAAAATACTTTTATATTATACAAGTATAGGGCCGGCGTCCTGGTATAGGGGTAACGCGTCTTCCCCGTGAGCTGGGCATCCTGGGTTCGAGTCCCGGATCGGGCATGGTTGTTCTTCATCTGTGAGATGCGTGAATGTGCCCCCCTCTAAAAAAGGGTTGTACACGCGAATGTGATACGTGGGTAGCTAACACATACTCTGGGCCCTAGTTGATGCTACTAAAACAAGAGACGCTCCCTTGGCTTAAAATGGCTGACTTTGTCAGTGAGCTTGTCCATGGCAAGGGCCATTATAAACAACAAGAATAGGGCGATAGAGTTTTCTCTAATTCGGAATTCAATTAATCATTTTATGAGATTTTAGATTACAAAATAAATCATTTTATTTATCTAATTGTTATTTCTTCGGTGATGAATTTTTAAATTTATTTTATTTACTTCACTGTGAGAATTCTCCGACTAAAATCTAGTTTATGGTTAAACTAAATTTTATAAAACACTCTTTTCTCTCCATACTCTTGTGTTTTATGCATGTTAAGAAGAGTTAGGTTGCTGTAGCCAGGTTATGTGAATTCATTTTAAATCACTGGAATAAGTTAATTGTATTATAGTAAATTATTTAACAGTAAAATATCTTTTTTTATGCAATCTAATTTACTGGCTGCAATTATTAAAGAAATATTACGACTGAAAATGACAAAAAATAAATATATATGCTATGGTAGCTTTTTAGCTACGCTAAGAGCTTATCCAAGTATGTACTAAATTTGTTAAATAAATTACTACCTAAATTCTTCAGATTCTGCATTCAGTATTATAACTATGTAATCGGGAAAAGTATTTTTAAAAAACTTCTTTTTCATTTTTTTTTTCTTTCTTTTCAATACTCTTTACAGTAAAATATATATAATTTCTGGTACTTCTAAATTTTTAATAGACTTTATCTAAAGATATCTTGATAAAATGATAATGTCTTGATTAAAATATTTATTCATAGAATATTCATATATGATATATTAATACCTTGACATACGAATTTACTTAACTGGTACATCTTATTAAGGACAATTGTTATTATTTTAATTCCTAAAATAATATAAATTCATTTGAGGCACTGATGAGTTTTCAAGTGATTTTTGCATTTTAAATTACTCGATACTTTCACTTAATTGTAGATTAAAAATTTAATAATTCGATGCCCGATCCAGACTCGTCATTGTATACGAAGGGGTTAAGAAAAACCAATGCATGCAACTGAGGGGATAAAAATAATTTTTTTGGAGGAATATTAGCTTGCAATAGCTTCGAGAGAAACAAGTACTTAACCACAAGAACACGTGCTTAAAAATGAAGATAGAGGAGTTCATATTTTAGATCTAAATGTTTTTTAAATAAAACGCTTTGTCTTTTTAAGTGATAGCTTTTTAGCATATACATAATACATGGGAAACCTAATGCTTAAGCCGCTCATTTTTCAATCTTACATAAAATAGTTAAGTTTGTACATATCTTTACAAAATATCTTCCCCAACTTTCTTACGAAACATCATTGTATCTTTTCAGCATTCCATATCGTTCATGTCCGAACTATAGTAAATTTTTGTTGTACGCGCTCGCTTATTCGCCTCGGTTTCGAAATATATCTGAATTCCCTCTCGTTGTTGCAATTCTTATAAAATTTATTTTAGGTAGGAGACTATACAAAGGAGGAAAAAAAATCGTTTTTTGGCGAAAACATTGAATATTCCTTTTTATTTATCATGCTGGATTTCTAAAAAATTTCTTTTATAAAACTTTCTGAATATAATTTCTACATTCAATTTAAATAGCTTCCATGATGAGAACATGTATTTGCTCAATTAACAATGACACTAAATTCTGCCGCAGCCTGTGTTTCTATCTATATACTACAATCTAGAATAAAATATAATTGTATTTCTTCCAAAATTAGATCTTAATGCAAGTAAATCTCAAGAATCTCATAAAAATATAGATTCAAATACTGACAATTTTTTAATGGTCAGTAAAAAAACAACTGAGAACATTTTTTTGCAAATATCTTTGTAAATTTTTAACAATGAAAGAAAGATCAGTATCTCAATAAAAAAAGAAGCTAAAAATACTTAATTTCCTTAAATTAAATGTAAAAATTAATTATTATGAGTTATTTTCTAACCAAATTAGGGAAAATGTGATTGCTCCCCTGTCGGATTTATCTTGCACCCCCCCCCCCGTCGGAAACACTACCGCCGCCTCTGGAAGATGCCTCCTGAAATGTTGCATTCAGCTGTAGAGAATATGGTGTACAGAATGCAATGCTTAGTCCAAGAAAATGGAGGTCATATTGAAAATAGCCGATGTCTTCCCAGGGAAAGCGATCCCATTGAATAAAAACAAAAGAATAAAGAATAAAAAGAAATTCGTAAAGAATCTCCTCTTTTTTTTGTAATAATTTACAGAAGGGTTCCCCCCCCCCCCCGAAAAAACCACATTTATGGAAAAACAATTCTTTGTTATTCATTTTTCTGTTTACTGTAGCTTTTTAAAATTTTATCTTACTTAAAATTTATATGAAAACCGCCTCCCTCCCCCTATCAGCAACTTTTCTTTTTTTTTTTTTTTTTTTTTTTTTTTTGCGGATTCCTTTTTCCCATGTCGTCAATAGTCCCCGTACAAAATTTGGTGGCTTTGCGGCAGGTAGTTCGAGCTACATAGGTCTCTCAGTACCGTCAGTTTAAAAAAAAAAAAAAAAAAAAAAAAAAAAACACCCTGTATATCTTCCTAGAGTGAATGCATCCAAAACTTCAAAATTAAGGGCAAATATTTTGAGCGTCATTTGAAAACCCCTCCAAATTCAGCATAGTCAAATTAGAGTATTGCTATATGATTCTTTAATCCTTTTTTTTTCTACGATAAATTCATCTAATCATTTAAATTAGAGCTCTAGTATTTCAGACGCTTATAAATCCTGCACTGACAAATATTACAGAAAACTTTTCTCCTTTGATTATTTACCTACTTTATTTAAGTTTAGCTTTCTAGAAGCAAATTTTAACTTTTAAAATGTTTAGTATTATTATAAGTAGGTAAAACAAGGTGACTACAGAAATTGTGAAAAAAATTCCCAGACTAAATTTTACTCTTTAAATTTACATCTTTCTGGTTTACAGTTTTTAATTATATTAGTTTCCTGGCTTTCTCTCTCATCAAAATCACTGTATGTATTTATTATAAATTATTTAAAACTTTTAGCAGCTATTTAATATAAAAATTATTTTTAACTTTAATTTTTTAATGGAATGGTCATCCTGAAAAAAATTAATATATTTTTTATATGCAAACTAACACTGGAAATTATAATACAATACTTTGTTTCTAAAACTACAAAATAATTCTAAAAAACACCAAAACTACCCTTGCAACACAAGTTAAAATTATGTTAATAATAAAGATTATCATGTTATTTGTTCAAAACTTTAAAACAGTTTAATGACAAATTAATGCTTACAAGGTTGTCACTCAAATCTGAAAAAAAAAAAAAATGTTCCCTGTACATATATGCACAATATCAGAGGAAATTCACAAACAGGAATCAAGTGCCAGTTATAATGGAATAATAATAACCCATAGTTTTAAGGAGTGGAAAAGGCAAGGAAAGGGAGAAACAATTTAACATTACTCAAAATAATAGTTTATCAAAGAAATGCTTATATTTACATACTGAAAAAAAAAACAAAAAAAAAAACATTTCTTTATTTAGTGTCCAGAATTCAGCATGACAAAATTTACATAAGGTGAAGGGAGATATTGATCACCATTACTGCTCATTAAATGTAAGCTACAGAAAATTATGGACTTGGATAAAACAAAATACAAAATAACATTTTTACCAACATGATACAAACCATTTAGAGATTACTTAACAAAAAACATGAAGCAAGATTATTTTTTTTATTTTTGCCAATTCATAAATGGGGCATCAATTTCTGCAGATTTTTCAGTTGCCCGTTTCATTATTTTTCTTTTGCAACAATTTCATTTGCAACCCTGCTTTGCATTTGTTGGATAACTTTTTCTTTTTCCTGAACTTTTCTAAAGTATCATAATATCTCACACATGTTAATTTATCATACTGAAGCAAAACTTTTGAAATCAAAACACACCTCCATAAAAGTTTATGACATCTTATACAGTTCTTAGACTAATTAAAGGATTTTCTTTCAGGTTTCCAACAAGCAAAATCTTGTTATACTAAATCCATTTTTCCATAGCTGCACTGCCATGTGACACACCAGAATACTTTTACAACTTTCTCCCAAATTAGGAAATTCTTTGAAGTTCAAAATATTAGAATAGAAATAATCTAAGCGAACCGTTTCATTCAATGAATCATTTGTGCTTTGGAATAAAGTAGTTAAAGCATAAGAACCATTTGCTTTTCATATTATAATGTACTGTTCTTCAATAAATGTGGATTTAACCCTTTAAAGGGCCATTTTTTTTCTAGTCATATGTTAAAATATTTTTAGGCTTGAAATTAGAATAAGGAAAAGGATTCATTTAACTTATTAAATTTAATTTGATTGATTAATTTGGTTAATTAATAATTAAGTAACAAATCAAGACACATTTTGTGTAAGATAAAGAACTGAAGCATCCAAGTTTGTCTTTCTAAAAAATTTTGTCAGAACTTATGCCAACCTACATAAATTCATACAAAGATTGATAAATTTGGTGGGAAGCATACTTCCCACGGCCCTAGAAAGGGTTAAACAAGTTGCAGCTTTCAAAACAGCAAGATTTTTAAATATGTATTCAAATATTGTTTCGTAATAATTTTCACAAATTCTAAAAAGCCTATTCTTTTCAGCTTCAGTAGCTCCACGAATATTTAAGTAGCTGTAGGTAAATATTCCAATATTTTTAGTCTTAATAAGGTAATATTTTTTCTTCTTCAATTCGGCTTGTTTTGGCATTATTTTTTTATTAACTGCTTAACAAGAATGAAAAGAATTTCATATAAGAAAGGCATAATTGGTTCAGATTATCTGAATTTTTTAAAGAAATGGTTGAAGAACATTAGTAATATAATAGAGGCTAACTTTGGCCAGAATCAATTTATCTTGACAAGCATTTATAATATTGCTCAAGACAGATCCTGGCAAAGGTTTAAAAAAATTTTTTTTCAATGAAATCTATATATTTCTTTATATTATCGATTTCAGATCATGTTTGCAAACATTGACATTCTCTATCCAATGAATAAAATAAACTTCAATGGAAATTAAAAACCTGTAACTTCCATGGAAACTGGCATGTCAAGCTGGACTATTTTTAAATATTCTATACATTACTCTTAGTAGACTTATACATTACTTAGTTCTATACATTACTCTACTTTCTAAGTATATGTTCATATTAAAAAGCTCCACAGATTATGCATAGTCCAAAAGAACCTAGATCTAAAATTTCACAATCATTTCCACATGAAAGTTAAAAGTTTCAAAATTTTTTAATTTACATTTGGTCCATCCCTACTAATTTATAAAAGTAACTGCATGTAAAAAACTTGATACAACTTCATTAAAATTCTCAAAGTTCCTAGGTATTGGTATGCCTTATAAATACTGAATTCCAATATCTTGTGGAAACTATTGGTCAATTCGCACCAGTATCACACATTTAGAATTTTTGTGAAATGCAGTTCGAAGCTTCAAAGTATATTACAAATTTTTTGTTTATTCTTAAGAGAGTGATACAAAAATGGAGCTAATCCATCAAAAATAATGTGGAACATTTTTTTAACATTTTTTTAAAGACCTAATGTACATTTTTTTAAAGCTATTCCACCATCAATGAACATATGAGAAAATATTTCCAATATATCATATTAATCATTATCATTAAAGGATGGTGGCAAAACAAGTTTTAATGACCATAAAAATTCAGTTTTAAATTATTGTTCTTAAAATAGAAGTTTGAAATTAGCTTATTTTTGGACATCAAATTTGACATTTTCGGACTTGGAATGCTATATTCTCCAGTTTTGCTTTCAGAAACAAAGTCCAAAATCAATTATGACCTTTTTTGAACTGGCACACAATTTTATGTTTTCCTCTTTTGGCAAGACT
>JAPMOR010015793.1:1952281-1966797 GCA_026543865.1 Argiope aurantia
ATATTACTTATGTTTATTATCTTCTTACAAAGCAGTAGGCAGCAAATGGATTTTGCTGCCTTTGTAAGTGCTTGCTTTCCCATATCACATATGTTTATTATCTTCTTACAAAGCAGTAGGCAGCAAATGGATTTTGCAGAATTTCTAATGTATTCAGCAAAGTCAGGATTGATATTTCTATCCATACAATCCCCAATAAATATGGATTTTGAGCAGCTGATTGTTTAAAAAATTTCTTATCTATTATGAATAATTACACAATTTCTCAAATAATCAACAAACCAATCAATAAACTCATATATGATTAAATAAGTACTACAGCAATGCTTCTATAAATTGAATGTTTCTTTCTGTCTTCCCGTCTGAGAAATTTATTCTATTTTCTCATCCAGTTAACAGCAATTTCATGCATCCTCATCAGTTGCAAATTAGGAATCTCGCAGAATAAGAACAATTATCTCTCAAATCAAAATTAGACTAATCTATACAGAAGAAGAAAAGGAAACAAGTAGAAAAAGGATGTGTTTCCTGAATTCACAGCTTGGGTGCTGTGGCTGCAATCTTCTAATCTTGCAATGTTCAAAGGTTGGCATTTTTAGATGATAAAAAAAAGGTAACATTTCTTTAAAAAAATTTTTTTTAAAAAAAGGCTTAAATTTCTTTTATTTTTTCTGGCTTCTATTTCCTTATTTTCCGTTTTTTAGATGATTTTTAAATTCCCTATATTTTCCCAGTGCCATTTCAACCCTTAACATTTACTAGAATAACACATTACAGCATAGATATAAAATTAGCAGAAACTATATGTACCTAATAATATACAATTCAGCAAAGATTTACACAAGAAAAACTGCCAAACTATTATTTCAAATATTTTTTCTTCAACAAATCATAAGAAATTAATTGGTTTAATGAAAACTTTATGCTTTTTTAATGAATATAAGTTTTTTAATTCCACATATTATTAAAAACAACATTAGACATAAGATATTAATTTATAAATAGTAACTCAAGTAAAAAATACTATGGTTTGCTTATTACAATTAACCTTTTCCTGGTGGTCATGTCATATATGCATTACCAACGAAGCTCCTTTTTCAAAAGTTTCATGATTGCAATTCTCTAATCTCTTTTCAAACTGCCTCAAGATCCCCCCCCCATTTTAATTCTTTTAGCCGATATCATGTTCCATTTTTAATTTTTCATATTTTTGTTAACTTCCATCTCTTCTCTTTACATTTACAATTCTTTCAAAATTAGTTATTCCATCATTTGCATGAATACTGTCATAAAAAAATTCTTAAAATGAGTGTTTTTTCATTCATATTCTTCCTTAGACAATACTCACTGAGCAAAAATCCTCTCTTACCATTGCTGTTGTTGCAGGATAATATCATCAACTTTAACAATGATATAGCATCATGGCAAGGTTTTGGGTTACTTGAGAACAATTCAAACCAAAATTTATCAGCTCTCCCTGTTCTGTTACACATCTTTTTTCTTCAGCACTTCTTTAACCCTTAATGACCTAGAGTATCAATTTTGATACCAATCTTTTAAACCGAATGTTCACATTACTATTAGTTTTTTTTATAGGTTGGCTGTACGTATTTTACTGTTGTATAATATTCTTTCCAACGAAATTTAAAAAAAAATCAAATGTCATTATTGTTTTATTTTATCTATGACATATTACTTGCGCGGCAAAGTGAACAAGTAAACACATTTTACTAAAAGTTTTGTTGAATACAAATTTGATATATTTTCTTTTTCTGAAGAATATAAATACTTTTAAGGTAAGTGAATATATTATTTTCGCTATGATATAATTATTTTTTGCGAGTGCATGTTTTACTTGAAAAAATTAGTGCTATTTTTGTGAGCATCAATTTTGATACTTCAGGCATTCCGCCCTACATAAAACCTACCCACTAATTCTTTGGCTATTTTCCCCTTCATCTAGACCCTCAAGCAAACACAGTAATATTAAAAATAAATCACTTTCGTAAATCAGGCTACTAAGGGTTAAGCTGTTTTTTCTTTTTTTCTCCCCTCCCTTCATCTGCAGAAATTAGAGCCATCTAATTTCTCTCAAATAAGAAGTAATTGTATCCACTTTTCATTAAATAATGTTTTATTCAAAGTTACCATTAAGTTGAAACAAGGAGCTGATTTTACCATATTGTAGGTTAGCAGGAATCACTAATAATATTTAAATGTATCCAATTCGAAATTTTTGAGCATCTTTAAGACACACACTTAACAGTTCTACAAATGCTTTAGCTTTCTTAATATAACACAAAGCAGAGATTTCTAAATCAATTTCTTTTTCTTTTTTCCAATATTTTTTTAAATTTTATTTTCAAAGTCCGCCTTCAAAATATTTTCCTATAACCTTTATTACAAACCTTTTCAAGGGTTGCGATACCAGATTTGTGAGCTCTTTCACAAGAAATGGGATAAGAAGCACGTCAGTTTGGTATTCAGTAAGAAATTTTCAAAATCATTAGTAATCGAGTGAAAAAATACCAGTTTTGCTCGCAAAAGGAAGTTACTGATATGTTCTTAAACAGTGACAAAGTTCTGATTGGTAGGAGTGTTTTTCTTCCTTTTCCACCTATTCAATAAAAACATTTATATGCAGGAGGATGCTCAAACAATATTTCAAACATAGAATTTTTCAATCATCTAATGGCAAAAACAATTTTGAGTTAGTGTACAATATATAGAGAGCTCTTCTATCAGAAGAATCTTTAAATATATAATACAGAACTTCCATGAATCAAAGATTTTTCAGTTTGGCTTTAACAGGGGCAAAATACACTGAGTCGCAGAAACCTGTCAGAGCCCATTTTTTAGATTTCTAGATCTTGTTTAATGTGATGTCAGATGTCAGTTCGTTATAGAATTTGAAATTAGCATATGAGCCGTCCATTGATACTTGAACAAGTTTTTTCAATTTCGAATGTTATTTCTTGAAATGGTGTAAACAAATCTTCAGAGCATCTATTTTAATTTCATGAATAACCAAATACTAAATTCTATGGTATATGTCCATTTATAGCCTTTCAGAATATTAAGATTCATCAAATCAATCACAAGGCACTTACATAAAAGCAATTATTTCATAAAATTCTTTTTAAAGAAAGAGTTTATTGCAAATATCAGGAAATACAACACAGTGATGTATGACGATCGTATGCAAACACCATAAAATCTCCAACTTGCAAACGCCTTCCTTAAAAAGACTTTTTTCTTTTATTTCCTGAAGAAGGACTAGATAGTGTTATATGATTATTCTATGCACCACTAGATTATGCTACAACATTTGTATTTGGATAAGCAGCAAACTAATTTGAGAAAAAACAACACATGAAAGAACTCTCATCCGTTTTATGCCAAATGGTACCTTGATGGCTGGTAATATCTCACCTCTCCCCAATATTATATTTTTTTGTAACACAAAGAACAATTATCTAAATATCTATTGGGTATTTCTTGTAGCCAAATGAAATCATTTATTCACATAATATTGAAGGAACACTAATTCGCCATTTTCTATTAACAGACAATTTATCTGAATAAACCATACAAAACAAAAGCAAATGCAAAGAATGTAAAAGATTGGATGACTCAAGCAACAAAAGGAATTAAGAATGCTGAGAAATCAAAATACATGCTCGACAAAAAAAATAAAATACAGTTGAATGGTTATAAATAAATAAATCTGGAAGCAAATTTTAACTGGAGGAAATGGATTTAATCCCAAATTATTTTAGTGCCTTGAATTTAAAAATAGAATAAGCCATGAAATACATTACTAATGCTGTTTCAAAAGCAATAAACATTGATAAGAGCTGAGCGAATGAAAAGTAATAAGTAAAAACCTATCTTTCCAAAAGTTTCACAAGGATTGTTGTCAGCCACACAGCTCTTAGCTCTTCCTATCAATGAAACTCTAAAAACGTCACCATACCCTTGAAAGAAAGTTGCCTCAGGTTGCTATTTTTATCATTTATTTTGACGATGTTAGACTTCAGATAGGGAAAATATATAGCATGAAATCAGCGATTGCTTGCCATGAAATGCTCCTCAGCAATTTTCCACGATTTTACAATGTATTTATATTTTCCCTAACTTTTACAGATCAGTAAAATTACCTGATTTCCTGGATCTATTGCCACCTTGTGAAATAAAAGCCTTTACAAGGAGACAATATTCAACATTACTTAATATTCATTTCTAATTAAAATATAATGTTATGTTTGTTAATTTTTCTTACACTTTTAAAACAAAATTTCAACTTTTGATCATAAAAACTTCCAAATTAAAAGAAGATATGGAAACTATAATATGATGAAATTTTTGTTAAACTCACTAGGTATAGTTGTTACGACCTCTCCTACTTGTAGCCTATAGAGAATTGTAGTTTTTCCAGCACCATCCAAACCAAGAATGAGAATGCGCATTTCTCGGCTCCCTAAAAGGTTCTTGAAATAACTAAAAATTCCACCTACAAGAATATTGTACTTAAATTCCATGCAGAAATTCAATAAGGTACATATATTTGCATTACTTAAGTACTGTAATTTAAGATAATATCAACACCAATAATAACTCCACCAAATAAATAAAAATACATCAGTGCTTCCAGTTTAACATATTTCGACTATTTGGTTTAATGTTACAAGAGCTAAATGTACTGTACTGATTAATATTACAAATTCAAATACAAGAAACTAATTTATATTAAGATTTTTGCGAGAAATATAACAGCAGAATAAAAGCTACGTATAAAATTAAAAGTATAAAGTTTGAATAAAGTAATCAGCTGCATGATAAAGATATAGAATTCCTTTTAAAAAATATATTCTACTATAAAAGTTCACTGGATTGAAAAATAAAATTTTATTTATTGTAATACATAATGACTTCTTATTTATTAAGTCTTAAATATTATATCTCCCACAGCATCATCAGCATTTTAACTAGCTTAAACAGATTTTATTATTATTATTATTTTGGAAAAAAGAAGGGGAATTTACCTTTTAATCATTTATTTTGATATTTACATAAGTCATTATTTGCATATTTCAGAACAAACTTCTAAATTAATCGACTTATAAATCAACTGGAAAAAGATTAAATATAGACATGAAAATTTTAGGTTAACAGAAAATCATTTTATTAATATGACAAGCAACTACAAATCTCATGCATAAAAATTATAAGAGATATTCATCCAATAGCAATTATATGTATTTTATGGCCTTACTAAAATTTTCAAGAATTTAAAGTCTTTTCATGCATTATATTATGATTAAAAGTAAACAAAATTCAAAATTGCTCAAATAAAATATCCGGAACTAACAATTTTTACTCAACTCTAATCTGGACTCTAAAGGCAAAACTGCTCCAAGCAGGAAGCCCTCTGCTAAAGACATAATCTCTAACTACAGAAATCACCATTAACAAATCATACCAAACAAAGATTGAATATTCAGTTGCTATCTTCCAATCTTCAAAACAAAAGCAGTAAACAAGTTATACAGACATAATAATAGAAGTGATAATGTCTAAATTTCTTTTAATATCAACATCTGCAAAAAAACTATTCCATTCTGAGCAATAATTTTTTTAAAACCTTGCATGTAATATATTAGGAAATATACACTAAACAACCCTAGGAAGTCCGAAAGTATATAGATTGTTAGTCATCATGATTGTTAGTCAGACGATTCAGAAATGAAATTCAACTTCCTTCTTTCAAAAAATATCCAAGGAAAAAATTGTTTTGAATTTAACTCAATTTTAAAAAGACTTCAATTACAATTTCTAGGCTTCTTTCAAAAATTAAGAAAAAGTTAATCGCTACTCAAATTATCTTTGTTACTTAATAGCCTCTTTTAAAAAACATTTTATTGCAATAAAAACATTTAGCAAGATAATTTCATCATTAAATAATTGCAAATTGTTTTCGATAATTTTTATTTATTTCTCCTTTTACAAATATAAATTCATTATAAGCAACAAAAAGACTTTCAAACTAATAGTTGAATTGAGCTAAATAACTGAAACTGAAAAATTTTAGTTAATAAATAAGACACAAAGCAAAATAATTGCTCAGGTCCGATTTAAAAAAAAACAAAACTGAAAAATATAACACGTACCATGAGCTCAAGAACATTGGCAATAAATATAATTATAGTAGTAATATTCTCATTTTTCTGATCAAATTATTTAATATAGAATTTTGACCACATAAACAGTACAGAATTAAAGGCAATAATATGGAGATATTCATTCAACTACAGGAAAATATTGGAGACACATATAAGATTACATTAAAAAATTTCAAAATAACTATTGTGAAAGCTTTAAAAATGGAATGAAGAAAAATGAAGGCAATGGCATTCATTTTTATTACTGCATAAATATAAGGATTCCCAAAATATCTACAGAAACAACGTATTATTAGGACATCATATATTAAAATTCTATATATTAATAAAAAACTTCACCAAACAAAATAAATTAGTGTTAGGTAACATGTTCGAGAGTTTCATATATCAATAGCATGAAAAGTAAATTTTAATCGTAGAATAAGACAGCTATTTCTAATATTGTGCTTAATAAATATTGTCTCTCTTGGTAAAAAAAACATTAAAAAAATTATGAATATTGAAACGACCTTTGTCTCTGCTGATTTTGCATTAAAAAAAATTGGAATCAACAAAAATACAGTAAGTTAGAGGAATTTCTATTCAAAAAAAAAGCATAACTTAACATCAATGCTCACACAAATACTCACTGCACTGCTTTTTTATAATTTTAAAATCGGTTTACATGTATTTAGCAAAATGCTACTTAAATAAACATTGCTAAACAATATCGGCTTATAGTTATTGCAAATTTCCTGATTTCCAAATGTCATTATTTATTAATCTGTCAAAGAGGTGGAAGATTGAAAATCAAAATTATTGATACAAAATAATTGACAAAATAAATATAAAGGTCTCATACCCATTCTTTCAAAAAATGTTCTCTAAATAAAATTTAAAGTTTCTTATTGAATGATATGAAACCAATTTCAGCTAAGCATAACACCAATATATAGATTAGAAAATTCTCCAACAGCTGAGAAACCGACTCTCACAACATTCATTAAACGTGTCTTAACGAAAGTGTTGCCACTCATAGTTTCTGCACGTAATCATATAAAATGAGGTGAACAAAAAAAATGTGCAATATATATATATATATATATATATATATATATATATATATATATATATATATATATATATATATATATTCTTCCGGATTCTTCCTTTTTTAATCTTTTTTAATATTTTTATTTGGTTTTTTTGTTTTTCCATTTTACTTTATTTTTATACTTTTGTATATATATATATATATATAATTAGAACATGAACTGCCTAATACCTAATAATCATCTAACTGCCTAATAACCAAGAGTTAAGAGTTAAACGGCCGAATTCCCCAACCGTAGTAAAACATCAACGGATAATTAATCACTACTCAGCAGTCAAATCGGACTCCAGACGAAACCGGTTGTCAATTTTCCCTCCTATTTTGCGCCTTTTTTTTTTTTTTTTTTTGACCATCCAACAACGGATGATCACATTTTGATCAACTGTTTTTCGGATGCATTTCCCGACTTGTGATGAATTCGATATGGAAAAGTTAGTAATGTTTAGACTAATAAAGATTCGTGTATTGAAACTGATATTGATCATTTTTGTATTAGAATAGTATTTTGAAAAAAATTAAAATAATTTTTGCTATGTTTTATTTTATCTAAGGTAATCAATTAAACATTCTTGCTTTGAAGAGAATGTAGTGATCGTAGCGCCATCTTTCATTCATGTCATTCTAAAGCGCTCCTATCTACTTTCCCTAATACAATCCATGTTAATACTTCGCCCGGGAAATCCTCGTTCTATATATACGTGCGCTAAGAAGTGATGTTCCGATAGTTGTTAATGAAATAAAGAGTTTATTTTTCTAATAGCGATGAAGGGCTTTATACAACTCTCTACGTGAACATCACCACAATGGTGACCCGGAAAAGAGATCACGTATAAGTAAACTTCAAAAATTTCAACGTCTGCCATTGCTGTTCTAAGCTGTTTCCGTTTCAAGTTCTCCGACATGGAAGAGAATTCTGCCGTAAAGATGCCTCCATTTAAATTTGGAGACCCTCAACTTTGGTTTATAATGCCAGAGGCAACATTTCAGCTTGCACTTCCGAAACCGATAACTGCCAGTGCAACCAAATACAACTATTGTTTCGTTAACCTTTCTCCTGAAGCAGCAGCTATAGTTCGCGATGTCATCACTTGCCTGACTAAGACGATCCTTACAAGCAGTTGAAAGAGGAACTTGTAAAAAGATGCGGTGAATTGAAATTTCAAGAAATTAGATGTCTTCTTGCCGGCGAACAGTTAGATGACCGAAAGCCGACTGATTTACTACGAGTTATGCAAAGGCGTGCCGAAAACCATCAAATTTCTGATACTCTTCTTCTAAAATTATTTTTACAACAGCTGCCCAAAAACGTCCAGTCTATACTTCTAGCAATTAGTGCTCTAAATGCCACTAAAGCTGCGGAAATTACGGACAGAATCATGGAAGTTACGCCACCCGAGGTAAGCAACACTTCAAGCTCTAATTCCTGTGCAAATGTACAGAATACCTCTCAGTCAGAACTTCTTGAAGAAATTAAAGCACTTCGCGAAAAAGTTGCTTCTTTACGCCGATTAAGAAGTGCCAGTCGCGGACCATGAAATAATTCTCGTAAATGAACTGACTTTCGCTTTCGACAGCGTAGCTCCTCTCAGTCGAATGGTGTTTGTTGGTATCATCGGAAGTACGACTCCAAAGCGCATAAATGCATTCCGCCTTGCAATTATCAGCCAAACCACAACGGCAAGGAGTAGCGGCAACATACGCCTAGCCCAGTAGTTCTCGTCGCCTTTTTGTTCGCGATAGAAAATCAAATGTAAATTTTCTCGTTGACACTGGCAGTGATTGTAGTTTGATTCCTGCGACTAGAAATGATAAACTGTGTATTCCGATTCAAAAATTCTTTGCAGCAAATGGTTCTATCATAAATGTTTACAAACAAAAGTTATTATCTTTAGATTTAGGTTTAAGAAAACAATTTGTTTATCCTTTTTATGTTTGTGATATTAAAACTGCAATTATTGGTGCAGATTTTCTACATCATTTTAACTTGCAACCTGATTTAAGAAATCGTCGTTTAAATGATATGTGTACACATATAATTGCTCATGCTATTCTTAATAATACTGATGTTCATTCTGTAAAATCTGTATTTTGTAGTGATGATTTTTCAAAGTTATTGAATGATTTTCCTAATATTGTTAAACCTCCATATGCAAACCAAACTGTAAAACATTCTGTTATGCATCATATTGAAACTTTTGGTTCTCCTGTTTATGCAAAACCTCGTAGGCTAGCACCCGATCGCTTAAAAATCGCTAAAATGGAATTTCAGAATATGTTGGATTTAGGCCATATGCGGCCATCCAACAGCAATTATGCCTCTCCTTTACATATGGTTCCGAAAAAAGGAAGTGACGATTGGCGTCCTGTTGGTGATTTTAGAGCTCTTAATGCTCAGACCAAAAAGGACAAATATCCTATTCCCGGTGTTTTGGATTTTACTAGCGAACTTCATGGAACCACAATTTTTCTCATATTGATTTAGTTAAAGCTTTTCATCACATTCCGATTGCTCCCGAGGACGTTCATAAAACAGCTATTTGTACGCTGTTCGGACTCTTCGAGAGCACTCGGATGCAGTTTGGTTTGTGCAATGCATCAAGTACCTTTCCGAGATTTATTGAAGTTACTAGAGATTTAGATGGTGTGTATGCTTTTATTGACGATTTATTAATTGCTTCAAAATCAATCGAAGAGCATAGACAACATCTCGGAGCTCTCTTTTCACAATTGGACCATTATGGACTTATAATTAAATCTTCTTAGTGTACATTTGGTGTTCCTATCTTAGATTTTTTAGGATTTAAAGTTTCCAAAGAAGATATTTCTCCAATTCCTGATCGAGTTAGTGCAATTCAAGAATTCCCACGACCTACTACCCTTACTCAACTTCGTAGATTTTTGAGTATGTTTAATTTTTTCCGCAGATTTCTTCCCAAGGCAGCTCGCACATTATCACCTTTGATTAAATTTCTTGAATGCCATACTAACAAAAAGAAATCCCCACGGCCAGCAAAAAAATCTGAAACTACTTTATAATGATCTGAGGAAGCTGACAAGGCATTTTCTAATGCTAAGAAAGCTCTTGCCGAAGCTACCCTACTCAAATATCCGATTCCTGGAGCTCCTTTAAGTCTGTGGACTGATGCATTCTTATTTGCTATTGGAAGCTCTTTAAATCAACTTTCAAATGGAATTTGGGAACCCATTGCATTTTTCTCAATAAAACTTCCTGAAAGTCAAACTAATTGGTCAACATACGACAGAGAACTTCTTGCTATTTATGCTTCCATAAAAAAATTTCGACACATGCTTGAAGGTAGGGAATTTTAAATCTATACTGATCAAAGACCCCTTACTGAAGCCTTTAAGCGAAAGCCGGATAAATGCTCACCTCGTCAACTGAGACATTTAGACTTTATATCCCAATTTTCTACCGATATTCGTTATGTCAAGGGTACAGAGAACATTGTTGCAGATGCATTGTCTCGCATTGAATTCGATTCAATTTCAAAAAACCTATTTAAATTTTCATGACATCTCACTTGCACAGTTAAATGATTCTGAATTTAAAGAATATCTGAAGTCTTCAAATTGTAAAATAGAAAAACAGTATTTTCCCTTAGAGGATGTAACCTTGTATTGTGACTTATCTACTAATTCACCTCGTCCGTACATTCCAAATTCTTTTCGTTCAATAGTTTTTGAAAATTTTCACAATCTTTCTGATCCTGGCATTCGAGCAACAAGAAAGCTGATTACTAAACGTTATTTTTGGCCAAACATTAATTCATTTATTAAAACTTCTGTTCAATCTTGTCATAATTGCCAACGTTCTAAAATTCAAAGACATACAAAATCTCCTATAGGCACTTTCGCTTTGCCGGATGTTCGATTTGCCCATATAAATACCGATTTCACAGGACCACTCCCACTATCTGATGGTTATAAATATTGTATGACAATAGTTGACCGATTTACTAGATGGCCGGAAGTTATTCCTACTTCAGATATAACTGCTGAAACAACATGTAAAGTCCTAATTCATAATTGGATATCTCGCTTCGGATTTCCAGTACCTATAACTACAGATCAAGGTAAAAATTTTGATTCACATCTATTTAGATATTTGAATAATATTTTGGGTACAAATCGAATCCGCACAACGTCCTACCATCCCCAATCCAATGTAGAGCGTTTCCACAGGGATCTTACGAGTTCTATTATAGCCCTTTGTCAACCAAACTGGACTGAAACTATTCCCATAGTTTTACTCGGAATTCGATCTGCAATGAAACCGGACATAAATGCCACGGACATAAATTTAACCTCAAAAGTAGATCTATCAATACCAACAGATACTTATTATCAAAATTCAAAGCACTAATGCAATCTATAAATCCTATCTCTACGTCTAGACACTCGGTTAAGCCTATTTACTGTCTGTCCACGACAAGAACACTGCTAGACAATCGTCTATGTTTACGGCGGGCGTTATAGAAACAGGTTTCGGTAGAGACGATCCATTTCGAATGAGTGGAATCGGACAGAAGTCTGGTGGTATTCTTTTTCTTGGCGTTAATGTGAAGCGATAAAAGAAAATCTGTTGCTCATTTGTCTTCTCGCTTTAGTCGCAATTGCGCGTATCTTTATATTCGCTTAGCTTACTTCTTTTATAATTTATTAATCTGTTCTTTGGTTAACATTAATTGCATTTCATTATTTAATTTTTTTGTCTCTTAAATTGAGAGAAGAAAAAACACCGTTGTTTTAACCTTTTGCTCTTAGTGTTAAATAATTATGAGAAATTGTATTTATAGTTTTAAAAGAAAAAAAAGAATTACTTTGAAATTAAAACTAGTGATTCTGTTATGCTATATGAAAATATTTAGAGATTAAAACGATTTAATTTCTTTTCTGGAATTGAATGAGTATATGCAATTGTTAAGAAGTAATTCTATTAAATTTTTATTGCGAAATATTATTCAACTATATAATGGTATGAAGAAAATATTATATTATAGGTAGCGCATTACTTTTTTTTTTCAATAAAATAAAGAAAAATAGTCATTTATTCAGACTTGCTTTCTCGCCTCCCTGTTGTTTCAATAGCTTTCCTTCTAAACTATGATTCCAAGAATCTAACATTTTATGCACGTTAATGTGATCTAGAAGGATTAAAGTATTTAGCGAGATTCCTTTCTACTCAGGTGCACTGATTGTGATAATAAAACGGTAGCAGATATGCATTCTCAAACGACATTGATGGGCTTTGAATAGAAATGTGAGGAACATTGCGAGTGAAGAATTTTCAACCACGAAATGATAAAATGCATGCAGGAATTTGGGTCCTTTATTGCTTCGAGCTCATGACTGCTGATATACATTGAAAGGAAAACGCATTTATCACTCTATGATTTAAATTGACAGTTCGTGAGAAAAATTTTCTTTTAAATAATTGTATTTCTTTTTCAAACAGGGGGAAATGAATAAATGATAATCTGGAATACAAAAACAAACTTTTATCGCGTTTTCGTAGAATAATGTAAAGCGATGTTGGGCTTATTTAGCTGGGTTCCTTTAAGTCCGGGACATCTGGCACGTGCATAAATGAACAGTTGAATTATCTTCAAATTCAGAACACTTTTACATATAAACTTTGCGAAATTAATTATGCTGTAAAAAGCTTGTGCATATTGAAAATAAGTTATAAATCAAAGTTTGATTTTTTAAAATCTGAAAATGATAGTATGGTAATCGTTAATTTTGTGTTTCGGGAAATAGTATATACATCAGAAAAATAAATAAATATAAATTTGGAAAGGTTTCAAGCATATTTAACAATGAACATTTTACTTTATAACAAGAATAAAAGCAACCTTTTATAAAAATTATGAAATAATTACGATTAATTATGTTATAGTTTTTATGTTAAATTAGACAGATTACCTCGCTTTTGCTGCCGATAATTTGATAATAATAACTTATATAAATTTAAAACAAATGAAATGAAGACGGTTAATGTTTTTTCATGCATGATTTTACTTAATTATTTTTTTTCTTCTTGTGCAATCGTTAGACATATAGATAATTATTCAGTTTTTCTGTTTGATTTGCTTTGTTCTTTGTATACATATGACAGGAATATCAGATATTTTCAATATTCCGAGTATGCAAATGATTTTCAGCTCAGTGAATTATTTAAAAAAAAATTTTCAAATGCAATAATACCAAATATTACCAATTTGGTGCTAATCGTGCCAACGTATGAAACTTGAATTAATTTCTACCTCTGCGAAATGAACTCTTCCTACAGTAACCTATTTCTATAACGACCGCCGTAAACATAGACGATTGTCTAGCAGTGTTCTTGTCATGGACAGACAGTATATTCATCCATCCTGAAGTACCTTCTCTCATGTATTTTTGAGAGTGGACAGTGTTAAACCTCCTCTTTCACCTCCTTACACTGAACCAAACCCTGTAATCAGCAGGAAATATAAAACTTTTGTATTAAAAATTAATAATAAAAATGTCACAGTTTCCATAGACCGTGTCAAACCTGCATATGTATTGACAGGATCTAATGACCCATTTACCTTCTATACCTGCATCTATTCATAAAACTCAAGGTGAACTTTCTTATAAAAATGAACAATTACCGACAAAACCAACTACCACTCGTAGTGGACGTCATGTCCATTTTCCAACGAGATTAATGGGGTCAATTCACGGTCACGTGTCGGGTACCAAACAAACCGTTTCTGTTCAATTCTCACCCGTTCTGCGCATGTCGGGATGTCTGCCGATAACGTTGATGAAACCATTGTTTAGTAAATGTTACGCAAGCCGATCAATTATTAAAAACTTCTGATTTTTTTAAAGATATTATTTTGAATTATTTTTTCCAAATTTTCCTAGTTATATAATTTTTTTCTTATATTAAAAATTTAATTAGTATTTTCAATGGAATTATTGTTATTGCATAATTAATTAACATCGCTTTTTAATTCGTTTGGTGGCGCTTTATTCTTTACTTTCCCATGTCCCTTTTTTTATCCAAAGGATACATTTTGACAAATGACTATGGCAGTGTTTTTTAAAAATTACATGTTCTTTTTTTACATATTATTTAAATATTATTGAATGTTGAATCTTATAAATATAGTTTTTTTAAAAATAAATTATTACCCTTATATAAGTTAATATTTTAAAACTTACTAATAAAATTATTACATTTTTTT
>JAPMOR010015793.1:1980729-2011442 GCA_026543865.1 Argiope aurantia
TATATATATATATATATATATATGTAGAGACATGTTAACTCTGGCTCAAAAAACAGGCCTCTACTTAGCGGATTATATATCAAATCGAATATCCCTCACGGGCCCTAGGGGAAAGCCCGGTTGAGATAATGCTTAGATATGGCTCATATTACAAGAATAACTCACTAATTTAACATAAACGAATTTATGAACTGGACGAAGGGCTGGGCCGTTTTACATCGATGAACGCTATTACAGTACTGAATGCAGTTTTAATGGCGATAATCAGATAGCTTCTTATTGGCTGTTGAGTGATGACGCGAGCGCCACCAGGAAGGTGCTACGTACACCACAATCGGCCGTCCTGAGGAACTTGACGTCCTCGTCAATCTGAGAAAGAATCTGAAAAACTCAAAAAAGAAAATTTTAGATTTTTGCAAAACAGAAAAAAAAGTATGTGCTTTATGCAGTTGTAGACCAAGGCTTCATATAATCTGCTGCTGTAGAGGTATGGATGGGGCCTTCGTGGATTCCCACTTTCTCCACTAGGTACCTTTCGTGTGGCATCTTGGCTGTGATGCGATAGGGACCATGGAACTTCGGGCGAAGCTTCAAACCACTGACGAATTGGGTCCTCTGTATGGCCACTAAGTCACCTGGATTATATTGAGTAGCTTTCTTTCTGTGCTTGTTTTAAGCTCTTTATTCTCTTCTTGAAGGCGCAAGATGTTCTGCCGCGCTTCTTCACGAATGTCCTCGTGGCTGTCGATGACCAATTGCTCATATTCTTCTTGTAGGATGTCGAGAATTTTCTGGTCATTTTTATGCCTCATTTGCACACAGATCATGAGTTCGAAAGGAGTAAATTTTGTACTCCGTGGAGCAGTAGAGTTAAATACACGTTGTTCTGCTTGAACATGAGTGTGCTACTTCGTCGGATCATTGATGGAAAGTTTGGCAAGCAGAGGGATAACAGTTCCATGAACCCTTTCCACCTGTACATTTCCTCAAGGTATTCCTGTCGTAATTTGAATGTGATTTATATTTTGATTCGTGCAATAGTTTGTGAATTCCTTGGAGGTAAATGCGGAACCTTTATGCGTGATGATACGCATGGGATTTCCGAACACTGCTTCCTGCAATTGCAGTTTCGTAATTGCATCATTTGCAGTGATACCTTTAACAGGATATACCCAAACAAACTTTGAGAATGCATCTATTACTCTGAGAATATGATTGTAATTTTTATTGGTTGACACTAAGGGTCCAATAAAGTCAACATGGTAAGTACTTAGAGGAAAGTTTTCCTTCGTAATCGGATGTAAGAACCCTTCAGGTTTACCACGCTTTCTGCTTATTAGGATGCATTCTACACAGTTCTGTATTACCGATTCAATACTTTTTTGCATATTCGGGAAAAAATAGTCACGTTCAATAATGTTTTTAGTTTTCTCCACAGCGAAGTGTCCTTTTGAATGCGCATTCTTAATTATTTCGTGTCTCATTAGTTCAGGTATTACAAGCAAACGACGGTTGTCCTGACATTTATACAAAATGTTATTTTGTACCACGAAATTTATTTGGTTGATATCTTTACTTAGTTCTTTCAATTTTTTTATGTATTCATCTGACATATGTGCCACTTTCACTGTTAAATCATCACAAAGTGCAGTCATGACTGTTGGGTATCTACTAAGTGAATCAACGTGACGCATTTGACTGCCTGAGTGATGTACTATCTCAAAATCAAAATATTCGAGGAATAAAACCCAACGCGCTATTTTAGGAATTAATATATTTTTTAGTAATAGTCTATTTGAACGCAGAGCAGTCAGAGACAATTTTAATTTTAGTTCCTAAAATGTAAATACGGAATTTTGTTAATGCTTTAATAACAGCTAAAACTTCTAGTTCATAGCTCGATAAATTTTCTTCCTGAGGTGTTGTTTTTTTACTCACATAAGCTATGGGATGTAAATTATCATAGTCGTCAGCTTGAAGAAGGATTCCACCGTAACCTAATTTTGAAGTATCTGTATGGAGTTCCAGTTTGGAAACTGGTTTGTTCAGATGTAAAACTGGATCTTGCGAGAAAGCACTTTTAAGGGTCTCAAACGCTTTTATTTGAGGAGGACCGAATCCAAATGTTACATCATTTCTAAGTAAATCGCTTAGAGGTCTAGCTATTAAAGCATAATCTTTAATGCACTTCCGAAAATATCCCGTTAAATCCAAGAAACTTTGGATTTGTGTTTCATTACGTGGTTGAGGAAAATTTAGTACTGCCTAAGTTTTATTAGTTGGTGGCCTAATTTGTCCATTTTCGATGACTTGACCAAGAAAGTTAATTTTTGCTTACAGAAACTGACATTTTTTTAGATTTAACTATAGGCCAAATTCAGAGGCTATGTGTAAGACGTGTTCCAATTTTTGAATACCTTCAGAAATGGTTTGAGAGGAGATGATAATATCATCCAAGTAAACAATTAAAGCTCCGTTATGTAATAATTCTTGAAAAATTACTTGAATGTAACGTTGAAACATAGCAGGTGCATTCGTAAGTCCGAAACAACATTTTTTAAACTGAAATAATCCTTCATGGCTAAAAAAGCCGTGTACTTTCTGCTGCTTGGAGTCAAATCAGTATGAAAGTAAACATTTTTGAGATCTAAAGGTCTTATCACACGGGCAAATACCGTCCGTCTACACTTTCGTGGACAAATGTGCACTGAAAAATGTGAGAAGTGACGTCACGTGAGGATTTGCTGTATGGTAAATCTAAAACATAGGTGTACTTTATGGCTAATTTATCACTCTTTATTCGCTTTTTCTGTTTTGGGAATATCCGTAGTTTACTCATTTCGTTACTGGGATTCCTTTTCATACATTCCGTACATTATATCCTGGGATATATTGCTGTTATATCAATTTTGTTAATTTTTCAGTAATAATGACAGGTTTAGGTACAAAAAAAATCTAATAATTCCATAATGTATCTGGGTAAAAATTTACTGTACGGTCACCCTTGGCGACTTTTCCAAAATCTCGCCAAAAGTCGCCGAAATGGCGACTTCTTGTATGAACGAGATTTAAAGAAAACAGCGCAGTGAAAATGTTACCTGCGCAAAAAAAATAAAATGGCGGCTAAATCGCTTAAATCTTTATTAATGAACAATAAACATACCTCTCTCCTATTTGCCGTTATCGCTCGCCCCCTCACTACCTTCCACCTCACTCCGCCTCTACTTCGATGACGATGCTGCGTCTTCCGGCTCCTTGTCGGCTCTTTGAGGAGGGTAAATGCGCTTGATAGAGTCGATGAATGCCATGAATTTGTTGCACATGTGCTTATTCTTTTTCCGCCCCACAAATTCGGCTAAATAATAATCTAATTGAGTTTTGGCTTTGCTCGCAGGTATAGCACGTTTAACTGCTCCCCACATTACTTCTATGGTATTAGTGTGGGCAACTGAATCCGGGTCCTTGAAATTCACACAATGATTTACCTTCAGGTGCACGACGCCTTCCTTAGAAAGGCAATCGTAGCTCTTCCAGCAGTCTGAAATTATTATCAAACGCGGAAGAATATACTCATTAATCACACTCAACAAAGAATCAGTCGTCCTATCATCCACAACTTTCATGGAACATTTACCTGTCTCGCGCTCAACTCCCCCAAACACCCATTTACCTTCCACACGTTTTCCCCGATTAAATTCACCTTTTCCAAATTTACTTTCATCTATCTCAACAGTCACGCCGCTTCCCCCCACTTTCATATTACTTTCAATCATCTCTACCACACAAATATCATGGCAATAGAAACGATAATCACACACAGTCTTAGAAGAACATTTACTCTCTTTCATATTAAAATCAACCTTACTCTGTGTTACCCACAAATATACCTGAACTAAAATCTCATTCAATGTCATTCGACTCAATTAAAAAAAAAGAACCCTTTCTCACACTCCTTTTGACGTCATGCATTTGTCCTTCCATCTTAGATTTACACCTCCACTCAAAACCATCACTTATATCATGCCTTTCAACCAATTTCATATCCTTACCACACTTACAACACTCATATCCATCCGCAATCAAACCCGCTTTCATACAAAATTCAAACGTTTCCTTCCCTTTATCCAATCCATACAAATACCTTAGATTAACATTCTCATCATACCACATAACATCATTCTCACCAAACATTCTCGCACTTACCTCAGATATTCCACAAAATTAAAAAGTAAGCTAAAATAGTAAATTTATTCAATCACACGTTACTTAAATTAGTAAAGGAAGTATTAATTACAATTGATAAATTTTATATTTAATACTAATTAATAATTTGTAATTAATAATATGATTGAAATAACATATATTTGGAACAAATATTTAAAAATAACAATAACAAAATTATTTGTTATTCAAAAAATCTCGGATTATGCATCTCTACCTTTCTTTGAAAAGTGTTGATTGCTGGTATTTTTGACTTTTTGATATTGCTTATATAATAGCCGTTCGTAAAATATTCATCATCTCTACATTAGAATAGTATTAGTTACTAGAATTTGTGATTTTTTGATATTGGTTACGTAATAATAGTTCGTAAAACATTCGTCATCCTCAATTTCTAATCTAGAGATGCATAATCCACGATTTTTATTAAATATATATGTCATTTCTTTAAAATATTTACTTTAGTTCTATATTCTACCAATAGATGGCGCCAGCAGTAAACAGAATATATGCAGTCATGTCACAAGCAATTAAAAATGATTTGCATGGAATAGTGCAAATGCGAATATCGGAAAGTCAAGGTCACTCTCATGAAGTGGAGCGGTGACTTCACACTTTCCAGTGAAGTCACCGCTCCGATAAATTTCAGTGATATGTAATTCAATGATACGATAATTCGAATTAAAACCGGTCCGTTCACTTTTCACCCATTCACAGATTTCTCCTTTTCTGTTTTGTTCGAGAGCTTCCATTGGACAGATCGTATCGATTGTTACTTTCCAGTGAAGTGACCGCTCCGATAATTTTCAGTGATATGCAATTCAATGATACGATAATTCCAAGAATAACCGGTCCGTTCACTTTTCACCCATTCACGGCAACGTCGTGATGTTTCGGAGTTCCGCGATGTGACAAAGTGGTCACGAGCACCTCCACATCATAATTTGGAATATGTACTTTAATTTGTTAGTTTAGGGAAAAGTTAAATTTAATTGAACTAATTTGGACGAGCGCAATAAAGCTCTAACGTCATGAAATTTGGTATTTAATTTTTATTATTATTATTTATGATATAATTATTAAATTAAAAATAATATTTAGATTATTTATGGGGTAAAATACAGAGAAATTTAATGAAATTACGTTGCCCGTGCCTTATTAACTATTGGGACTGATTTTTTTAAAAATAAATTTACTGAAAGAAAAAAAATTCAAGAAATTTCACGCGAGTAGCTCATCGTAGCTAACTGAGGCCAAAACAAATAATTTTGATAAGTTTAATCCACCAGATTGGTAACAGAGTTAATTAATTCTCAGTTTTTTGACTGAGGGAAAATTAATGTAAACATTGTCTATCGCAGCTCTCGGTCTCTTCCTCGTGCTTGATACTGCTGGATCATATGCAGGTAGGTTAAGTAACTTGTTACGAATCTGGGGTAGTTTTTCGAAGAATTTGATTGATGTTCTTCTAATAAAGTCCGAAACAGGTTCAATTTTGAGATTGTCATGTAAAATTTTTCTCCTGATATACCAGGGGGCGTCTACAATCTTCATCAGGTGCCTATTTTGGAAAACTTGCAACATCTTAATGTTAGTGGCGGAAGTCGCCCCCCAAATTTGGGAGCCATACATTAAAATTGATCTTAAAATAGCTTTGTAGAGCAGAAGCTTGAGCCTAATCGATAGCTTGCTCCTAGGAGAAATTAAGCTGTTGAGTTTAATACTCATTCTTGTAGCTTTGATGAGGGCTGCTTTAATATGACTATTAAAGCTTAATTTTGAGTCTAAAATTAACCCTAAGTATTTATATTCATTTACGAAGGGGACGGGTTGGCCGAAAATTTGGATTGGGGCTAAGTCAGGTATTACCAGTTTTTTAGTAAACAGGAGGCACGCGCATTTACTTGGGTTGACTTTTATTCTCCAGCCAATGAGCCAGCACTGTAAAACGGTCATGTACTGTTGTATGTTTGCTATGACTATGTTTGGATCCGTATGCTGTGTGAGAATGGTGGTATCGTCTGCAAAAATTGCTAAGGGATAATTACTAGCTCTAGGTAGATCGTTAACATAAATGTTAAAAAGAGTTGGAGAGAGTAAACTCCTTGCGCACAACCGCGCACGATTGTCTGGGAAAGAAATTACATGGTTTACTCGCACCCCAAAATTACGAGAAAGTAGGTACGAGCGTAAAATTTTGACAAATTGCAACGAAAATCCAAGTCGCATGCACTTGAATAAAAGCCCTTCGAGCCAAATTTTATCAAAGGCTTTGGCTACGTCCAGAAAAATTGCACCTTTGGTTTGAGACTTCACAAAGCCTCTATGAATCAATTCTGTAACACGAATTAGCTGGTGATTCGTCAACAGATTTTTACGAAAACCGAATTGTTCGGATATTAAAGTATTATTGTCGCTGAGGAATTGATTCAGGCGTTTGAGAAGCACAGATTCGTACACTTTGCTCAATCTACTAAGTAGCGAGATGGGACGGAAATTTTGAGGTAAAGTCAAATCGGAGTTTGGTTTTGGAATAGGGACAACCACAGCTGTTTTCCAGCAATCGGGGAACTAACGCAGTTCCATTAATTTGTTTATTAAAAAAGTTAAATATAAAATAAATCTAGGGGGAGGTTTTTAATCATGCGATTTGTAATTAAATCCAATCCTGGCGATTTATTTGGCTTAACGTTTTTCATAAATTCTATGATCTCCATGGGCCGAATAGGCTCGAAACTGTTTACGTGATCACGTGACAAAAAGCTCTTCGGCTGATCTGTGACTTTGTTCGCCAGTTGGGGGGTTGACAGCCACGCGTCTGCGTGGGATGCGAACTGGTCTTGGTGGCTATCTGCCAAAACTTCCGCCTTTTCAACGGGAGCAAGGGCGAGTTCCCCCGTTTCCCCTCTTAGGGAAAGGGGGGATCGGGTAGAATGGTTTTCGGAGAAAGGAACAGCGGCGCCAGAGGCCGCGAGTGTCGAGGCTTTCTAGCTGTTCTACCTTTTATCTCATCCTGGGTTCTGCGAAGTTCCGTTCTCACTTGAGGATCGCGAGAACGTTGCCAAACTCTTCGCAGGTAGTTTCGCAGTTTAATTTTGTTTTGGATTTCTAAAGGAAGCTTCTCTGGAGGTTTATTAAATTTTGGTTTTGAGGCTTCTGCGAGTGCCGCTGTTAGAATTTTTCCTAGACTACCAACTGCAAATTCTGCGTCATCATTGCTATTAATTTTGAAGGAGGGGGGGAGGGGTTTTGAATTTAAGATATGCCGAAAGTTCTCTCAGTTGGTGGAGAATTGTGCTGATGAATTTAGAGAAAAGGTTCCAGTATTAAAAGTCTAAAGTACTGGAAGGTGATCTGAATCTAAAGAATTTAGCACTCTAATTTGAGAGTGGAAAGGAAGTCGCTTTAATATTGCGAAGTCTATGACGGAATCATTAGAGCTAACTTGATTAATGTGGGTTGGAGAGTGGGGTGCCAAAACATTGATTCCGTCCTGCGTTGCAAGAAAATTGTACAACTGGATTCCATATCTCGTGGTTTTGTAGTTATTCCTAGCTATATGACCTGCGTTCATATCGCCCGCAATGATGACGTTTGGGCCTAAATTTAAAAGTTTTTTCAAATCCTCCAGAGGGAACATGTACGAACTCCCAGATCGAACATATGCTGACACAATTTTGAGAGGGGGGAGATTTCCTAATTTAACCTCAATGATTGTCGCGTCCATCCTCTCTAAAACGGGAGTGGGGATGACGTGATGTTCAATTATTGATTTCACATAAATACAAGTACCTCCGTAAATACGCTGACTATTAATACTATCTCCGGATCTACTATTTTTATAAATCCGGTAATTAGCTATTAGGGGTGTGCAGTCCGGGGGGAGTAGGGTCTCTTGAACCAATAACACATCAAGATTTTGCTCTGATACAAAGTCTCTCACCTCAGCGATCCTGGACCGCAGACTATTTGCCTTCCAGGTGCAAACTTTAAGATTATGCAAGTTTATTATGTTGTTAAGATTGAATGTTAATGTTGGGGACCATAACTAAGATTGACGTATTCGGAGAAAAGAAAATAGGCCATATCAGCACCATGGGATGCAGCACGAATTGCTGGTAAAGCTTTTTTATAAGCTTGGAGTAGAAGAGTTGCTTCGGACCAATCTTCTCTCATGAGCATAGCTAAACCTGAAAAGATGTCGGTAAAAATTTTAGTATTAATCGCATCCACTGGGATCGACTGATTTGAAATAGGGGTTTTAGCAGCTGGTGAGATTGTTTCACTCTCCACTGGGGTCTCTAATGTAGGAAATTCTGACTCTGTATTCGTCAGAATTTTTGAGAGCGACACATTATCTTCCACTTTTCTGAAATTTTTTGGAGGTCGATGCGTCCTGGGTATATCCCATATGGATTTTTTGGAGGGATGATTTTTTTGGAAATTAGTAGTGGTGTTGTTTCTACCACTTGGTTTAGGGAAACGGGGGCATTGGCGCCAGTTTTCCTCATGATCACCTGCACAATTTGCACAAGTAAGTTTATCCTCGTAGGCTAACGTGCAGTCCTTAGCCCTGTGAGGTCCTGCACATTTTACACATTTGGTAGGTAATTTACATGCTTCAGAGCGGTGGAAGAAGCCCTGACACCGTCAGCATTGAGAAGGCCCCTTCCTTCCTCTGTAGCGCTGCACTGAAATTTTTGTGCCAAACATTTCAGTGAGAGTGTAAATCGTCTCTGACAGAGGGCCGTTTGCAATCTGTGCATAGAATAACGGCATCGGTGACTTGGTCTGAAATTTTTACAGTTGAGTGATATTGACAACTGTGAACCCTTCCTTTTGTAATTTAGCTTTAATTTCCTCGATAGGAGTGCAGGAGGGAAGTTTTCGAAGTACGACCTTTATCGGCCTATCAGTTTTTAGCATAAAGGTTTTAAACTCAGCACCCTGAGCTTCGAGGAGGTGGGAAAGGCTTCGGTGCTCTTCCTCGGTCTCTACTGTAATTTTTAAGAATTTATTGCTCATTACTGAGAGTAGGGAAGGAGCCTAAAGTTTTAGAATATTGAGCATCGTTCTAAAGCCTGCTCTGGGGGTTACAAAGAAGGGAGGCACTCTTCTTCATTTTGGTTGTGCAGGTGGTATTTCGGCATCGACCTCATTGTCTAGCACAACCTCTTCTATTCCTTCCGGAAGTTTTTTAGTTTTTATTTCTTCGTTAACTTTTTGATTATTTATTTTTAAGTTTTTTACTTTTCTGATGATGTGCGCAGCCGGAGCTATGAAGCCATCTTCATCAGCTACTCCTTTCTTTCTTTCTTTAACAGGGCTGCCTTTCGGCGAGGTTACATTTTTGTTAACAACATTACCACTGAGATCAATTTTCTTTTTAGGAGTGGTTTTTACCCTAGGTTTTTCATTATTTTTATTTACATTTGAGGTTGCGCTAGGGGCATTTTTAAGCCTAACTCTTTCACAGATTAAGTTTAGTTTCCTCACATTTTCTGGTAATTTGAAAAGGGGGATCCCTAACTTAACTAAGAGATTGTTCAAACAGCCGCTTACCTGTGCAATCTCCTTCTTTACTTGGGTGTGGTGCTGTTCTGACTTCGCTGATGCTAGGGCTTGCGCCCAGTTCCAGAAGTTTTCTTTGAGTGATATAGCCTGTGTCTCCTCCAGGCTATGCTCGGCAATATATTCATCTGTAATTTGGATTGATGATGGTGATGTCGGGCTCTGTTCCTTCATAATTTCATTTGATCTTGAACTTCACTGTTGGTGGCTTTGCACGGCTGAATTTCCATAACTTCCTCTTCAGAAGAAGAGCCCTGATCCCCTTTCCGCAATGGTCCTGAAAAGGACCAGTCCGGGGAGGGGGTCTGTGCTCTGGGTTTCGTTGGATTCTTCGGTGAAATCACCAGCAAAATTAGCTCCCTCCTCACACGTCTTCTCCATTTCGAGACCAAATCGAGAATTCCCCCATTCACAGATTTCTCCTTTTCTGTTTTGTTCGAGAACTTCCATTGGACAGATCGTATCGATTGTTTGTTCTATCGTGATCCAAAATCTGTAATCGAAATATCACCAGTAAGATCGTATCAAAGATTTGAATCACACCCCTCTTTGAAAAGTATTGATCACTGGTATTTGTGACTCTATGATATTGGTTACGTAATAACCGCACGTAAAATATTCGTCATTCCTGTGTGGTGCACTCACGGAATAGTGAGTATTGAATTGCTTCCGATAATTTATTTATTTTATTTCGAAGAAAAAAATTATAAGTAGTAGAGGAATTTCAGTTTTATTAACAAAAATGCTTTACTGTGCAAAGAGAACATCTACATGCTTCTGAAACTCTTTATATTTTCAATTTTGCAATACTCCACTCAAATTTTTTTCCCTAATCAATTATACGTAACCGTGACTCCATATTTCTAATTGTTAGTGAGCGATCGAAAAAAAAAAAAAAAAAAAAAGCCTGTGGTTTTTTTTTTAAAGATTTGGATGATTTTGATGGTTCTAGATTTGAAGGAGTTTGTTGTGTATGGATCCTTTCGTCCTGATTTTTGTAGCAGGTTGTTAATTTTGTTATGTTTAAAATTATTTTTCGAAATTTTTAAAAGAATATATTTTGATGTTTCCTCTCGCAACTGATGGTATGTACTTTCTTGGGCACGTTTGTTGATGTGCCAGTAATCAATTTATTGTGGAGTGTAAAAGAAGTTATTTTAATTTTTTTTTATTTAAAAATCTTCACATCTGAAGTAGTTTTTCCGAGATTTATATCCCGCTTATTAAATACTTCCTCGGCTTTTACGAGTTTATTCTGATATAGAGTGAATTGTAAACCATTCAGTTGTTTTTATTTATATGACCATCGGTAAGAAATTTTTTACGTACTTTATGTGAAAATTGATATAGCTAAATGTTGAACTTGAACATATGTTCCCCAATGAATTAATAATTCCAATATCATTCACGTTTCCATGTGGCTTGCAGCTCAGATATATTTCAAGTCGAAATTGAGTTGAATGCTTATTTATTTTATGTTCTGCCAAAGCCTGGCCACAGTATTTTCACTTATAGTGAACGAAAATTGTTTTAATTTTAAGACATTGAATAGAAAGAAATTCACCCAAGTGTCATCAAACAGTTATTCACCTTTTTTTTCAGTGGCAGAATTTATTTACTCAAATTTTATTTCATATTCAGAATATTTATATGTAACTATCTGGGTAAAAAAACCATATTAATCTTTTTTCAAACTTTGTTATACAAAATAAGAATTAGTATAGTGAAGTAGATAGGTTTTAAAACTGAATTAAAACATATTATATTTGAATAATGAATAGAAATGTCTTATATATATATATATATATATATATATATATATATATATTGATGAAAACTTATTACATTGTATAATATTTTCTTCATCATGGGAATAAATCATCACTGACTGTAGACATTTAATGCCTGGCCAGAAAATTCTACAGCATGAACTTCTGTTATTTTTATGTTATGTACTTTTAGTGCAAAATCTTCAAATTTTGTTTTATTATACAAAAGACTAGTAAAATTGAACTTAAATTTTTCTCAGTTGAAAGTATTTTTAGGTAGGAAACATAATTTGAAATATTATGGTTATCATTTCTGAAATCTTATTGGCTCTTATTCAGATATCATTTAAGGCTATTTTTTTCCCATAAAAATTTCTCCTAAAATTCTTTTATTATGTTCTGTATTTGAGTATTTTTGTTAGCATTTAAACCATTTTATAATGAAATAGTGATTTAGGATAGCCTCTTATATGATAATTTTTTTTTCTATTACTTGAATTCTGCATTATAGAAATGTCATATCATACATGGGTTACCTATGCATATTTAACACTAATGCTATGTTATCTGAGTAATTACCAGTGCTATTAAAAGTGACTTCTTTTATGAATTGCTTTTGTTTTTTAAATTTGGATTTATTGAGTTATACTTAGCTCAAAGTAATTTAAAAGTGATCATTGGTAAGTGAAAAAAGTTATTGTTCTTCTAAATTTTGTGTATAATTGAAAATATTATTTAATATTTACATATACTGTTATTTATATAATTGGAGTGTATTTAGTTGAAAGCATAACTATAATGTGGTTTTTACTTAAATATCTTCAAAAACGTTGATTATGTGGTAGCAGTGTCTCTGGTTTTTTCTGTATTATAATAAAAACAAATTTATCATCATGGAGGGAGGACAATAATTATTATTATATATGCACTTAATATATAAATTGGAAACCTTTAGAATAACAATCTGTATAAATTTAAGAAATAACAAGATAAATGTATATTACTGAAACAATTCTTGCTTTTGTCTTTTCCTAATTGATATGTTGCTTTTTCCTTTACAACATTCCAAGCAATAACAATTTTATTGTCAATGGAATGTTCCAAAGGAAATTAAATGATTTTATTGAAGAATAACTTTGTAATATTAATAAACTAAACTATAAATTAATATGCTTTTCATTTATTGCATTATTTTTTAATAGAATATATTATTTACCACCCAAAATTTCATTAAAAGAAAATTCATGAGTAAAACATAGCTGTTTTAGTGGGAAACATGTAAATCTGTGTTTCATTATGCCATTTTTTTTTATCAGTTTTTGCAATTATGTTTCTAATTTATATATTTTAATAGTCATTTAATTAATTTTTGAAAATTTAATTTTGAATTTTATGCTTCTATCTGCTTTTAGATATCTCTGAATTCATCTTTATTTGTATCCTGCTATTTATCTTCATATTTTTATGAGATATTTTGATAATCAAATATTATTTGTTCGATATGTTATAAGAAGGGGTTATTTTATTTAATTACTATAATATTAAATGTTACTATGCTGCAGCTATAGTGAAAAGTCATTTGAATTTCTAGTAAATTCTTTTCTGTCTAGATGGAAAAATTTCAAACTGATATTTTAAATCTCCTATTACATATATGGGCAGATAAATCCTCACTTTGAAATTGAGCTATGGTTAAAAATTAACTTGCAATACCCATATAACATTGCCCATGACATGATGAACGTTATCAAAATCTCAATTTCGATTCACCAATCCTAATCATTGAACCTATTTCAAAAATTTTAATTTCATAATGAAAGCTCCTGACCTCTAGCTGTGTCATTAGTGCTTCCATGTTCCTTATCACTTTCTGTTTTTGAGATAATTCTACTCTTTTCTTCCCAGAAAACTACTTCACTTTACATTTTATAGGTAGAAAATGGATTGAGTTCTCTCGTATAGCCATTGTGCAAATTCAGAAATTCATTATTTCATATCAATAATCATGACCACCCAGTTATGTTATTAGTATTCTGCCACCTTTCACTTGAGAGATGTGTGGTAAAAGATATATCCTATCATTTACAGAACCAATGTTTTTTTACTCTGTTATCATACTTTCCAATAGCCACAGAAATTAGGTGAAAACTATGGAGTTATGGATATATAATGAAAAACACAAAAAATTATGAAAAATGTCAAAAATATCCACTTCCTGAATCCTTACTCACAGCAATGTTGGTAGGGAATGAATTTTCAGCTTTATTAGGAAAAAACAAATGGAATCTTCTAGCATGAATACAAAAACCCTGGAGTTGCTGCTCATTACAAAAATGAATATAATAGTTTGTTATGTTGTTAAACCAGTGTGTGTAGTGTCATGAAAAGTGCTTAAATTTGAAAACCATTTTTCAGTACCTTAAGAGTGCTTTATTTAAAAAAAAATGTCCTTATAAAGTGCTTAATTTTCTGGAGATATGCCAAGAAAACTTTTTGATTTTGCATTCGTTGAATACCGTATTTTGAAAGCATAATTGTAAAAGCTTGCTTATCACATGTATCAAGACCCCCCCCCCCCCCAAGAAAATGGAAGAATTCGAACAAGGAATCCATAGGTTTCAACATATATTAAGATAACCCTTAATGAGCCTATTTTTCCACTCCCTCTTTCTGCAGCAATATGCATTGCTGTTTATTGAAATACTGGAATACTTATCCAGAATGGGCAATAGGAAATACATACTGTTCCATATTTGTGGCACAATTTTTTTTTTTTTAATTTCTTGAACATTAAAAAAAATGTTTAATGTTTGAGATGTTGAAGAATTTATTTAAGTTATGTCTTTCAAGTATGTGTTTAACATTTATGTGCTGTTAAAAAAGAATACTGAAATTGGTTCAACCAACAGAAAATAAGAATACAACAGGAAGAATTTGGTATTCTAATGAGATATTTTGAACACGGCAGAAGCTACTGCGAAAACACTTGCTGTGAAACCTCATATGCATGTTGCACCTTCAATCAATATTCTCATTAATATGTTGTTTTGGAGCAAACTTTTGAACAACTTTATTAGAAGGATTTTAATGCATTATGCTGAATTATAACTAATTATGGTGTTTAATGAAGTTAGTCGATTGCATAAAATCTAGTACGATGAGATTTTTAACTTGAAGCTGTAAGTTTTCAATGATAGTGATTTCTTTCACAGTATTTTTAAATGTCCCTATCATTTGCAAATTATTATTTATGTGGCCAATCTCACCAAATTTTGCTTTTTACTAAGGGGGGGGGGAAACTGCTAGTTCCAGAACTTAAAATTCTTTAAAGAAATAAATAAATAAAAAAAAATTCAAAACTTTTTATTCCTTAGAGTTTAAATTCTATTATTTTACAATGATTTTTCCTTTTTGTTTCTTTTTTTTATAACTTATAGAATATTCTCCCCAATTCTTTACATATAAAGGTTTGTCCTGATTGACAGAGCAATGCCCAGGATAAACTGTTGAAGTTAGGAACATGAAATTTGGAAAGTTACTTCTTGGGTGTTTGAGGCAACTACAAATGGATTTTTCAAAATTTTCAGTAGAAGTTTAATTACAAAAATAAAAATAGAATTTTAACTTGTTTTTGCTATAAAACAATAGCATATTATTGTACAAAATTTTTTTATACTGCTTTAATGATTTAAAAAAGTAGTTTTTCAATTATATCAATTTTGTGTGAATGAATGCATTTTTTTCCCATTAGTTTTAGTAATTTTTGAAAAATTAGTTTTGTACATCATTTGTAACAATTATTTTTATTATCATGAAATTCGAAACAATATCATTGCTTCTTGAACTGTGGAGCCAAATTATTTTACCTCTGTTAACATCATGATAAAAGAAAGAAAAAAAAAACATGCTTGATTCTTTTCTTTTACATTTAAAATTTTTTAAAATGGCTCATTGAATAAAATTCTTTATAAAACCCTTAGAATTCTCTTTCTAAGTCCATTTTTCGGTAATTATACTGATTTTTATATTTGCATTTACATGCATTTTAATGCCATTTTATATTATTAAAACTATTTCCTTAATTCCAAATATTTTTAATAGAATTTTCTTACAACCCCCCCCCTCATAAATTAAAATCTAACGTGTAATTTTTGTTCAAATTTGGATTAATAATTTCTCAATATATTCTGTAGTTCCTGAAATAGAGAATAAGTAATCTGTTCATTTAGAAACATTTAATGCTTCACAATGTGAAAAAAATTGAAAATTTCATGTTATTAGTCAGTTGAACCCCAATATTTAAAAAATAGATAAAAATATAACTTATTTTTCAGTTCAGAAACAGAATTTATTTATTAACATAATATATTTCTTAAGTTATCTGCAAAATTTTAAGTAAATTATAAATATACTTCTAAATTAGAAAATTTTTTGCTCTTTAGTAAAAAAAAAAAAAGAAATTACTATTTGACTGATATAATATGGTTTCATAGATGTTTTTTCAGTCTTTTTTATGTAGATATTCAAAATATAACTATATTTGAACATTTTTCAAAAAATTCATAACGAATATAGTCATATACCTTAAACATTAAAAAATAAAATTTAAAAAAAATCCTTTACTTACTTCTATTAGAAGTGATGAGACAATTTTTTAATAGCCTGAACATTTCTGAACTCTGTTATTCTTTTCTATTAAAAATAATGATTTAAAAACTTATTTAGAACATGGCATTGCTCTGTCGTCAATATTGTGGTAATTTTGCCAGTCTTAGAATGGTAACCATTTTGAAATGCTTAGCTTAATAGGGCTACAACTCAAATTTCTAAATGAAGCGAGTTAGTTCAGGAGGAAATTTACACTTTCTATCCCAGCTATGTCGAATCTGATTTGTTATTGCATATATAAAAATCAAACATAAACTGTTTGGTCATGATATGCTTCTACATCAATGCCAATATTTTCAGAAATGATGTATCCATCTAAATAAACTGGTAGTTTAAAAAATATTGAAAAAATATCTTGATTGCTAATTTTATAAAAGTTGACTTAAATTTTTGGTATTGATAGGTTTTTTTCATTTTTATGACCTTTTTTTTTTTATCAAAACCAAAAAGATATAATTTGTTTTACAATAGAAGACGTGCAAATGCAGAAATAAATGTTAAAATTTAAAAAAATACTCATTTCAAATTATGAAAAAAAAATTTTGAAGAAAAATTATGTATTATTATAAAACAGACAATAACCTAGGATTAGAAAATGCACATCTTACACATGCATACATGTACAATTATTTTGGCTAAGGTGCTTAAAAGTACTTAATTTTTGCAGTACTTTCTCATTACGCACCATGTAAACTGAGCAATGATGACTTAAGAAAGGCTCAAGTTCTTGGTATTGAATGAAATCAAGTTGTAAATGTCTAACAAATAATGTTAATTTGTTTGATCAACAAAATCATGTGAAATTAAAAAAAATGTTTCACTTATTTATTTAGTCAATAATAAATGTCTATTAAATATTTTTGTATAACGTTTGAAAATATTTGCTTTAACCCTTTAAAGGGCCATTTTTTTCTAGTCATATTATGTTAAAATATTTTTAGGCTTGAAATTAGAATAAGGAAAGGGATTCATTTAATTTATTAGATAAATTTAATTTGATTAATTAATTAATTTGGTTAATTAATAATTAATTAACAAATCAAGACATCATTTTGTGTGAGATAAAGAACTAAAGCATCTAAGTTTCTGTCTTTCTAAAAAAGTGTGTCAGGACTTATGCCAACATGCATAATTTCATATAAAGATTGATAAATTTGGTGGGAAGCATACTTCCCACTGCCTTAGAAAGGGTTAACTTGCTAAAATTCTTTGGAAATATTTATCCTTCAATAATTTGTTGATGTAATGTTTTAATATATCGTATATGTAATATATCCGTAAAAAGTTCTACTGATGACTGAGTAACCAAAGTTGGAGGGTATGTGTTGTAATTTGATAACAAGTTAATATGTACAGGCCTTTTGTTGGAGCTAAATTTCCCTATAGCATTTTAATGGTTCCTAGCTTTAAATTTAATTGATGATTGAAACTGAATAGAATTTTGTTCCAGGCTGCTGATTCAAAGACATAAAAAGTCTGAACTTACAAACCATTGTAAAAAGGCAATTGACAAATTCAGCAAGATTTTATGTTTATATAATTGTTTTTTATGCATAAATTTTCATGATTCTTGATTTCCTGAGTTCTGATTTGGCATGTTGCCAAATCATTCTTCTGAGGGGAATTTTCTTTCTTTACTAACTCAGCAAAAAAAAACAAAAAAAAAACCAATTCATTTTGAAAGTAATTAAAAATCAATTAGTGAAGGTATTTTAATCATACTTGTTTTAAAATCGAGGGGGATATTCAAATAATCACATAAAAATACGTGAAAGACAATGGAAATAGAATGTCAAAAATAGAAATTTTAGTTTAAATTAAAAAAAATTTTTGGGAAAAAATGACTAATTTTTAAAATTTTATTTATTAAATTGTGTTGAAGGTTAAAAAAAATCTTTAAAACAATTGTTTGTTCTTTTTGACAATTCAAGATTTGTTATACAATTATTAAAAATTGTACTGTGGGGAAAATATTTGTAAAAAATCATCCAAAACAATACAAAGCATTATTTTCAGCATTAAATTTTAAAATTTGACCCTCAAGGTACAATGAGTCATCATAAGGACTACCTGTATGCCAAATTTAAGGGCTGCACGCAATTTTAAGCACTTTTTTTAAAGGTGGTTATAGATTAACATTGAGGAGATATATTATAGATTAACATGCCCATGAGATTTTTAAATATCACTGATGGTCTATAAAACTATTATACCAGTAACAAAATGGTATTTCATTCTCCCATGTGGATTTTCTAACTGTGACTTTACCCCATAAAAATGCTCACTAATGTGTTGTACCCCATATGGTGAAGAGATTTTGGTTGATAGTTGCTTTAATCACTGTTAACACTTCTGAGTTTTGCAAGTCGTGATTTAGGGATTTTTTCCAAATAGAAATATTTTTAAGAAGGATGAAATGAGTAAGCCTAATTTCAATTTCATTAAAGAGTGGTACTTGGAACAAAAACTTTTTTCCCCCCTGTGTTCCTTACTTTTGTAATATCATTCTTTCTGTATCTATAATACTAATTTTTAATGGTGGATGTTGATCTATATCAAGAATTTCATATAGAGAATACATCTTTCACAAATAAAGCAATCTTGCATTCATTGTAACTTTGTCACTACTACAATATTACATTGGAAATTAGTTATAAGCAAATTACTGATTATACTGACATTTAAGTATGAAACCTATACAGGGTGTCCTAGAATTCATGGGCCATATACTCTAAGGGTAGGTAAAATACATATAAAGAAGCATTTTTTGTATAGAAATAAAGAATCGAAGATGAAAAGCAGGAAAGAACAAGAAGTGCTGAGGAAAAAAGTTTATTTCATAATATTTTTAGAGCAGATAATATGCAAGTTTAGTCACGACACTTAAGTAAAGATGAATTTTTGGGAAGAAAAATATTGAATAGTCATAGAGGTTTATTTAGTGGCCATGATCAAATTGTCGGTTGAACACTTTTATTGAGTTTGATTGGCTAATTATGTGAGCTTCAAATGATTCTTTGCTGTTAGATGATATTTTTGCATGATGGAGTGATTTATGCTCTCTGAGTAAGCAGTCATGTATCTTGTGTATGGGGCCATGAATTGTATTGGCATTAAGATTTTATAATGAATGCTTCTCCAATTTGACAAAACCATATTACAAAATTTTTCTGCATTTACACTACTAGGTTTGCAAGAACAGTTTTTTTGAAGATACCACATGCAGGTTGCTCATTTCTCATTTCCTCCTACACTTTTCATTTCTGACTCCTTACTGCTATACAAGAAATGCTTTTTTAATATGTATTTTACCTATCCTTAAAGTTTGGCCCATGAATTCAGGAACACCATCAAATTCCATATAAATTGATCCAATTTTACTTTGAATTATGTTTTTATATCTGTCAGTTAATATCTCTTTGAATTTATCTGTCTTTAAAAATAGATTTTTTTTATTATAATTCAATGATTGTTATGTTCATTAATTATATATATAAAAAAGAACTGAGTATATTTTTCAAAAATGACTCGGACAATGAATAATTAAAATTCTCAGCAAAAAATTAAATTTTTAGCCTGCATTCTAAGTATTAACAATGTAGTGGGAAACAGTACTAGCTATTGATATTATGAAAGTTTTGAACTATGAATATATTCCATTTCTGCATGCAGTATAGAAATATTAAAACATTCAATAATATTAATAGTCTGTGGAATAGTAGAAGAGTGTAATCTGTGAGATGCACAAATTGAACTGAACATTTTAATAAAGAAAATACAAATAACTAACATTTTAAAATATTATGAAAAATTACAAATGAAATATATTTTAATAAATGTAAGTATTGTAATATTTATTAAGAAAAAAAAGCACCTCTAAATTTATAAAGAACAAATTAAAAAACCCTCTAAATTTCAGGTTGAAGTTTTGAAAATGTACAGATGAAATATATTTGAGTAAAAATAAGCATCATAATATTTATTTGGAAAAAAAAATGCTTTAGTTTATTAGAATAAATATGTGGGATTTTATATTTACTAAAAAATAGTAAAATCTACTAAAAAATAGTAAAATCTTCTAAATGAAATGCTTATATATTTGAAGAAGTTGCCTAATAATGGCATAGAAAATACAATAGTAAAGAATGTTATTGTAATATTATATGTATAGGAATATTTATGCTGAACTTTTAAATGCAACATTATGTAGTAAAACGAAATTTCAAGTTTTCAGCTTAACCTGTTAAAATGCTAAATTAAATTTCTTCTTTTACCAGTTCAAACACATAATTAGTAGACAGCAACAACACACTCTGATGATACTTGGTAGGGGGAAAAATCAATCTGTAGCTCAAATTGTCTTTCATTGATTAACTTTTGCAGTGAGAAAATCTATTTATACCCATCAGATGCTATAATAAAATTCTGGCAGCAGTTCAAATTAGTTTTTGAATCAAATTAAATATTTCCTATTTAATTTCATAATTAGTACATCTTAAATAAATATAAGATGAATTAGAATGATTTCTAAATTTGCATAACACCAGGAAGTTTTTGATAAATAAATATGATTATCTGTACCTGTTGAAATATAGATATTCGTTGACCAGTTTCTAATTTTTCAAGTGTTCTCATAGCAGGTTTTTTAAAATTAAAATTGGGTATGTGCAATTTTACTTTATTTTGATACTTTTTCACAATTGATTTGAACTATAATTCCCAGTTGCCAACTAAAGTTTTTTCTACCAAAAAATATGAATTGTGGAAAATTGAGGAAAAAAATTGATAAAAATTTGTAATTTTACATTATTTAGCTTATTTTGTTTTGTAAAGCAATAAACTCAGCAAACTAAATTGAAAATTAAGTGACTGTTGGTTAAAAATAATCTGAGCTAAAAGATTAAAAAAAAAAAATCTGAATAATCAATGTCAATAAAAATAAATAAGGGAGAAAGAAAGAACTTTTAAATATTTTTTGCTAAAGGTATTATACATTTTAATATATTATGCATAAAAAAACTTTAAAAAACTACTTATGGCAATCATAATAAAATTGCAATCATTGACTCAATTTAGAGTCTTCCTTTTCTAATAAACTTCATTTCATCTTCTACTTACTGCCTTTTGTTCCCCTCCCCCTTCCTACACGCTGATAGAATGACTTGAAAAAATGCATATCAGTCACTGTCACCTGTTTTTCACCTATTACCTTCCACCTTAAAATTTGGTTATGCATCTGAAAATGCTTCAGTTTGTGTTTTGTTGAACAAGGCAATTTGGGATGAGCCCAGACTCATAGGGTTAACTTGCTGATAATTCTGACTGAATTGCAAAAGTATGAAAGCCATCATAAAAACTGGAATGTTTCAAATTAATAGGTTTATTTCAAAACATTTTCTCACTTTCAAAGAAAACTAATGTATTCTGCCTGTTTCTAATTGTATAAAAGGAAGAGGAAGAATAATTATATCTTAGAATTGATTGTTACTTATTGCATATCATGAGGTCAGGTATTTAAAATTTCTGTTGATTAGCAGCTTTTTGTTTTTGTGCTTAAACTAAAAAGTTTTTCAAAGCTTGCTCTTTTGTACAGTAGAAGTTTTTTCATTCAGTATAAGTGGAGTATGCTGACGATAATAGACAAAGAAATAAAAAAAAAAAATTATTTTTATTCAAAATAAGAAAAAAAAAAAAAAAACGATAACCAATTAGCTTATTTTATTGATCTATTTTTTTAAAGAAACAGTATTATAAAGCTGTCTATTATAAAGTCAAAACAATGAGATTTTTAAAAAAATGTTAGTTTCAAGTAGCTTCTCCATAGATGAATGAATGTCTTTATCTGTATATCATTCTGTCTTAACAAGTACATTATGACCATATTGAAGGCTTCTTTTTTTGCTGTCTGTTGTAAGGAGTATACAAATTTGCTAGCCGAATGGTTTGTATTCTGCTCTTGTCCACATGAGTGATTCATATCTCCTTTGCCATGAAAGAGATAAGTGGATGAGCTTATATGTAGTTTGTTATTCCTAGGAATATGCAATATCTAGACATTAAGCAAATATATTTTATTTTGTAAATAATGATTTTCTTTCATCGTCTTTATTTATGCTACTACTACTTCCTTCTTACAAATACTACATCTTTTTATACAATTTAGATTTTTATTACTGATCATGATTTTATATAGTATTAGTTTTATACAATTCATTTGCAATTGTGATTCAACTTTATTTTATATGTATAACTAACCACCATTGTAACCTGTTCTTCTAAAATATTTGCTTTCCTGACTGTTATGTTATTATTTTAAAATGTATAAGTATTTAAAATTTCTCCTACATTCTTTGAAAGATTGGAAAAAGTGAATTTAATGAAAACTGAAATTTATTAAAAAAGGAATGAGTTTTTCTATACCTTCATTTGAATCTAAGTAATTTAATATAAAGTGTTTTGAATTAAATGTCCTTGCATGGTGAAATTAATATCCAATTTTTTGCCCATTAATGTGTGAGAACATTTATAAAATATCAATGGTAAAATGATATAATGCTTTGAAAAATTAAACAAAATTTCCAAAAATAGTACCCAGAAAAATATTTAAAATATTATTTCAAAAGAAGAAATTGCCAGCATTTTGTAAATAATGAAAATTTTGAGTTGTATAAAAAAATCTTCTTTCCCTTTCTTTAAAATTCAAAGTGTTTAAAAGAAATTTTAATTATAATGATTGTGAAATTAAAATGAAATTTAAAATCAAGACAAATGTCTGTTATATTGCAAAAAGGATCAATTTGAAGTTGATATGAAAATTTTTAACTGTATAAAATTTATCAAATGAAATAAAAATCACATTATCCAATGAGCTTGAATTGAAAAATACTTTTTAAAATATATATGATATGAAACTGCGGATAAGTGAAAATCTACTTTTTAGTTGTAGTAGAAAATCCATTTGTATCTTTTTTGGTGTAATTGTACTTTTGGATGTAATTAATGTGCCAGCATTAATTACATCCAAATGTTATTTAACATAGCTTTAACAATGGTAACATATGATGTGATTTGATATTTTGAAGTAACAATGATTAGACATTTTGATGAAAGTTTGATTTTCAATACAATAATGAATAGTATTTTTGCAAATCCTTAAATTTGTTAAAATTGTGGAAAAATTGTATAACAGTTTAAATAATATCGTATAACATAATGTTTGTGTAAAACTATTTTTTGTGCTGATAATACATAAAAAAAATTGCAAAAAATAAAATATTGTTAGAATTTATTAATATATTTTCATGCAAATACATTCCATTTCAGACATAAAAGCGAATTTTAAAATGAAAAACCGAAACTGAACTTAGCCCCTTTTTTCCGTACCTATTCTGCATTCATTTCTTTTCTCCATTTTCATTGCATGTAAAATTTATTATTTTTAAAGTAGTTATTTTTCTGTACAAAATATTGAAAGTTTAAGAAAAATCTATGCTTTATATTTTGTTACAGTTGAAATATTTTGGATAAAGAAATTTAAATATACAACTTTGAAAATTCATAGGTTTTGTTTTTCATTTTTATATAATACTCAAAAAACACTTATCATTTTTCATTTAGAATAAAATGAATTTTTAACATGAATTTCAAGACAATTTATTCATATTATAAAGGAATGCATTTGAAAAAGAGGATTTGCTTCTTTTTTTCATGTGCGAGAAAAGACTTTCCATCAGATTTTCTAGAGTATCCATAATTTGCATTTTTTTACTATTATGGGGGTATGACCACTTTCCAGAATTTCAGCAGTATCTGACTAATTTGAGCTATCATTAATTTTACTACCAATTAGAGCATTTGCGAGAAAATTTTGGAATCTTTTCTGTATGTTCTTGTAGCTATAATATTAAAAGAATCTGAAACGCTAGCACATACAGCGGTCAATTTGATCCATTAAAAAAGGAGATACATTGTGTCATTGATTTCTGTTTCCCCCATGAAGGTAACAGGTGTAAACTTTAATCAATTCCTAGAACAAAAGAGAAAGGATGAGGTCAAAAAGATCTCATGCATGTGCTGGATGTGGATATACTACCTGATATTAAATATAAAATCTGAAAATAATAGATTTTTGAACTTTTTTTATGGAAATTAAGCTATGTTTGATGTATAAATTTTGTATAGTTTCTTTTAACTAATATTAAATGTTTTTAATAAAACATCCTCCCCCTCATTTAAGTGCTTAGAATTTTTATTCAGCTAACTTTAATTTTCTTTATTATTTTGACTTCTCTAAGGACACTTGCATGGGTAGAATTGAATCCGGAATTTTTTTTAAACGCTGAATGAGCAAATGCAACAATGAGACTTATAGATGTATTTCACCTGGATTGAAATTCTATTTTTTATTTGCTGCTTTCTTGCTATAATCAGATTTGTGTGTTTGTAACAATTGTGACCCTTTTTTTTTTTTTTTTTTTTTGGGGGGGAGGGGGTGAGCTGCTACAATCACTCTGAGATCTAAATGCAGAATTTTTTTTTAACAGTTGCAATTTAAATTTTCTTTTTCGTATACACTGGTGAGCATAAAATTTTGTTGCTGTAATTGATAGTATGATCAGTTCTAAAATTGATATGCATACTCTTATTATGCAATCAAGTATTTTGCTGCCACAAAATAAGCTTTTAAATTATAAATAACTGCAAAAAAATCACCATTCCAAATTCATTCATTAGAGAGAGTCTTTATAGCCATATGCGCATAAATTAAAAATGTTGAAAAATGCATTTATTTAAGAAAAATGCCGTCAAGGGCTAGAAATTGTAATTTTTTTACTACATTGTTTATTTTTTATTATAAATTTGTAATATTTGAGATTGATAAGTGCATTCAATTGCTGACAGTAGATGAAAACTTGTAACATTTTGTACATATTAGTGTGACAATGCCCTTTAATGCTGCTAGTTACATTTATCCCATGATATTCCCATAACTAGAAATCTCCTTATGACGGCTGTGGTGAAGAATATACTGTTCAATCAGTAGTAATGTGCTAAAGTCACACATTTTGCATGCATTCTCTTAGAAATGGAGGTGTACCATCTATCTGTGTTGTAGCAGATATCTCAAAGTTTTAGAGCATGTCGCAGAAGTGTCTGAGAACATTTGCAGTTGTTTTTTCATAAAAATTAGGTCTTGGAATTTGAAATACATTAGACCGTCAGATTTGATAATGTAGATGAATTGTTGAAGTGAATTTGTATTTTTCCAAACATTGAAGTTTGGTAACTCATAATGCCATCGAAATAAAAGCCTGCTTCGTTGCTTCATAGGATGTCTTATGACCATGATGTATCAAATTCCATTTTTCTTAGAAAGATCTCTGTTAGTGAATTTTTTTCAATAAGCAATTTTTCTATATAGTGGGATTATTTTTATTGGAATGAATGGCTGCACTTAAGGGTGAATTAGACTGTTACGATGTGAATCGGTATTACTAAGAACTAGAGGCTTTATTTACAACTGTTAAAGAATTGATGAGACCGCATTTTTAGATCATTAATGCAATTTTCTCCTCTTTTAAATTCAACACATAAAGATCTGGTTCCTTTAATTTTTTTCACATCTTGTAGTGATATCGGTCAATGTCATAATTTTATTAATAACACTGTGAAATCCATGAATAACCACAATTCCGTCACCGTAATCAGCAATACATATTTTTATAAATTTGTTGCTATTAGTTACAAAATTATTAATTGATTAGTATAAGAATGCTATCTGCATTTCTTGTATTTATGGACATCAAAGTGTTTTCTTTTGGTTTTATTATTTGCTGAATTTATATTAAACAAGGATCACTATTAATAAAAGCGTCGAAAGTTAGAATTATAAAAATAGTTGTAGAATTTTATGCTTTAACTTTATTTAATATATTTTTCAAGTGAACTAGTAAGAGTGGGCTTCCCAAAACTTCTTTGCATGCTTTCAAACAAAGATGTTATCTGCTGCCCCCCTTGTGGACCTTGTACAAAGCAGAAGAATGCCTTGCATTGGCGTACAGTACTTACGGAATATTAACCTTTGGAGTGAATTTAACATTTTTGCTGAATCTATCGTGCTATCCTTGATTAATCTCTGAAAATAGAATTTTCCCAAAAGTTTGAAGGCTAAATTTGATACAGAATTATAGTTGTAGTTACAAAATCATATTCCAGATTTCATATATGTAAGTCATTGCATTTTCGTGTTACCACATTTACATGCTTTGAAAGTACAGGCCGCAGGGTGGCGGCTAGCTGAATGGGAACCAGAGAAATCTGGGAATGGCCAGGGAATTCCAAGACGGGAAAAGTCAGGGCAATTTATTCTAGAGCTGTATTTTTTTAAAAAAAATTTGATAATTATCGACAATTAGCTGATCTTTTTTCATAAGTAGAATGGAACATCGTTGGCAGCTAATGACAGTCTTTTGTTGGAGTCTGAAACGGAGGTCATCGGCTTTTCTGCGCATGCGCCTGGCGGCGGGATATTACATTTAAATTTTCGAGGGACAGGAATTTTATTTGTGTAGGATTGTCAGCGCCATAATTCTGAAGTACACGTACCCAGTTTGTGATGGATCTACTGATATCTATTGATTGATTTTGAAACCACTTTGTTCATTACTTGTCTTAAATTCTATATTATACACTTTATCTTGTTTAAAAAAATTAACTGTTTTATCGAGATTTTTTACATAATTTATATTACCATGATAATCCCATAATATTATAATTTGATTCATTGTTTTTAGATCGAATAGTAATTGAGGCTCGGATTAGCATTCATGCTCTTAGTCAAAATAATTTAGAAAAAATAGAGTTGGTTATATTAGTTTTCGGATTTGCAGTGGAACAGAAATGAAAGGAAATTAATGGCCATAATTAATTTATTGCTTAGATAATAATTTCCTTGAAATTTTTTTTCCAGAGCGTCAAATTGCAAAACATATAATAATGGCATAATTATTGAAAATAATTTTGCTGATGAGTTCTATGAAAAATACAGCGTAACTAAGGCTTAATTCACAATAATGCTATGATTTTCAGCTTAAATGGGCCTATTATAGTCTAAAAAAATAAGACTTTTTCATGTACGAAGTATTCAAAGAAAAAGTATTGTAATCATTAAAAGTTTTATTTCGAGGATTTGACGAATCACCATTCCTGAGTCGGGAAAGCTTATTTTTGGAATTTTGTCGGTCTGCCTGTGAACATGCTACTTCAAACACGTTTGAAACTAGATGGATGAAATTTTGCATGAGGGCTTTCCACCAAAATTGTAACTTTCTATCAAATGTGGCTTGTGTGAGTAAGTTTCGGGAGACCGATCCAACTACACTCGTGTCCATAAATTAAAGATAATGCAAGTTCAGGAAAAGAAAGAGTCGGAAACAAAACAAATGTGACCTGTTTGTAAAGCCTATTTATTAAACAAAAAATAAAGAGCAAAAAAGATGCAATATGTTTGATATCATAAATAAGAATTGCGATTTTTTGCTCTCTGGAGCAAATTACAAATATATATATATATATATATATATATATATATATATTACATGGTTGGTATGATGGTTAATACATAGTATGTCTCCCAGATCATGCAATGCAGTCCGTACAATGCCTAGACATGTTGAGTATCAAATTATCGATCTGATCTTGGGGAATATTACACCACTCATCGAGCAATGCACTCCGAAGTTCCGGTAGACATGTAAGAGGAGGTTGACGGGCTACAACTTGTCGGCCAAGCATTTCCCGCACATGCTCTACTGGATTTAAGTCCAGTGAGAAGGCTGACCATTCCATACGGGTGATATCCTTCGATCGTAGGCATTCGTTTACGATGTTTGCACGGTGAGGAAATTCTGTAAATGTTACCAAAATTTTCCTTATCTGAAACCTAATGACTGAAAAAGATTTTCTTTTGTTTCGTAAGAAAGAGTCGAACACTATTTTTTGTATTCTTTTAAGAATTACTGTGCAATACACAAAGGGGGGGGAAATAAAACAAAATCATTCTGAAGGTTTTAGATACTTCCGAAAAAAACTAGGGAATTTTTCTCTAAAACCTGGAAATAAGAGGGAAAATCAAATAGCAGAAATGCTGGCCTGCTTGGGCTGGTAGACGTTCAACCCTTATTGGATTTGGCTTAAAATTTGATGGTTTCTACAATATGGATGTGTATCGAATTTTATCCATCTTACTGTCTTCGTTTTGTAGTTATATTAGAGCAGCCGGACTTCTTAATAGAATTTGAAAGAAATCTAAAGACCAAATTTTATCTTTCTTTGCTCTTAGCGTTTAGATTCATTAAAATCTCGAGTTCGAAATTTTTGACGATTACTACACTTTCTCTCTACTTCGTATACGAGAAAGTAAAGACCAAGACAATTTCCATAATATTAAAAATTCCTTCATTGGGTGGTTGTGATCTTTCATTATAAGACAATTAATTAGTTTCATTTCAGTAATTTCTTTTGGCTAAGAGTTGAAGTTGCTGCTGTCACTTCATCTTAGCCCCTTTTAATCTATTATTCCGAAATGACTGAAATCCGCCGAAACGTGGATTTCAGCGTTTTTCGAATCAAATTTTATCATTCTTGAGAGATTAATTTTCTTCTATATTACAATCCTACAATACTTTTAATATCTAAAGCACTTTTTGTTTAAATTTAGCATTTTTTTAAAAAAATTCTTCCAATCCTTCAACTAGTTTATATTTTCCAAGATGTGTTGGAAAGAACATTTAACTTTTGCAATCTAAATACTATTCATATATTTAATGAAATTGTGCGATTTTGATTTTTTTATATGTTATAGATAAGATCAGAGGTTTTTTCTTCTTTGCATTGGATTACACCTCCATAGATATATATTTTATAAATGATATGTCATTTTAATGCTTTTATGGAGCACTTTATATCTGTGTTTGATTTGAAAACGGTATTTTCCTTTTTGCAAATGCTCTATCTAAATCTTCAAGTTCATTTTTGTCTATTTTTAGGTAATTATATTTGTATTCTATTATGGCATCTCCATTTTGTTACTGCCAGCTAAAAGATAAGAAAATTAGTGCATGAAATTCCTTTTGATTTAGAAAATTATTTAAGTTTTCATTTCAAGTCTCTTTTGAATCTTTAATTTTAGGAGAATTCAACAATGTCTTGTATATATTGATGTTCTGGTAACTTCATTCTTTAATTTTTTGCATTAGCTTGAAAACCAACTACTTCAGGAGCTGGCAGAGGGTATATTCACTGAATTTGCTTATGCTTTTTGAAATTGACTGGTTTAGTTAAAATGAGAATTTACTACATTGGCGCAACTTTAATTCATTTTTCTTCTTTCAGAAATGAAAATATGTCGCAAAAATTCGGATTTAATTTTAGAAGGATGGTTTTAAATCTGAAATTTGAGTTATTTTTTTTTTAATCATTGCTTTGCGAAGACACCTTTTATGAAAATAACCTGTGTTGTGAGGACCCTATTTCATTACAGTATGTTTCCTGTAAATTTCACTTAAAAAAAGTGAAAAAAAAGAAGGGGAGGGGGGAAATAATTTAGTCGAGAGAGGGAAAAGACATTTAAGATTCCAAAGAAAAGCTCAATTATTAGTATATGCTCTATTTACAGGTAAGATTGTAAAATTCTGTCCTCCGCGATCGATGGTTCCTCGGATTTTAGAATTCCTTAAAGAACATTTGGTTTTATAACATGTAAATTTGATTTTTAAAATTTTGGTAATTTTTTATATTGGTTTCTGAGTGCTACATGAGTAATATTTTGAAAAAAAAATTTAAAAGTTTTTTTTTTCCTTTAAAATGTGAGTTTTAAATGTTTATTCACGATAATATAAACACCAATTACTGAAAAATAATTGGAACTTTGACGAAAGGAGATAAAAATTAATATACGAAAAACGTAGGGGAATCTAATAGTCAGTTTTTTTTTTTTTTAATGTTAGTATATCTTTGGTAAATATTTGCTTTGATATTAAGGTTTGGTGATTCTGTCATTTTTAATCAGTTGTAACTAAATGCAGAAAATAAAGCTTTCCATAAGAATGATCTTTATCAAAGATACAGTTTTTCTCTCTTTTAGTAATTGGATTATCTTCTTCCACATAACTGCATTATAACACAGAATCTTTTTGTTCAGTAACATTATTTTCTTTTATATTCTGTTTCGCCTTGTTGAAGAAATTTGAGTGTGCAATAGGAAAAATTAATTTCTTCAAGTTTTATTTTTATTATTTGTACTGTTATTGTTATTAAATATCTCTCATTTGTGTGCTGTATACCAGCTTTAACTTTCAGTGATCTAAGGTTCGTAAGATTTTTAATATAGTGACATTTCTTTTAATCATTCTGACAAACTCTTAGTGCCATTCAATTAAATTTTTTTCATTGATTTGTAAATCATCCTGATTTGAAATTCAATAT